>PVJH01027543.1:0-28506 GCA_004026705.1 Nesogale talazaci | reverse complement strand
TTTCATGTCTTACACTGACTACTGTCTCCCTTCACCCATGTCTCTGTTGTTTGTCCCCTTGGGGGTGGGGGTGGTTATGCACCGATCATTAATGATAAATTTCTCCCACCTCCCCCCTGACCCTCCTGGTGTTGCTACTCTCACTTCTTTCCTGAGGGGTTTATCTGACCTGGATTCTGTGCATCTGGATTTGTAGAGCTCTTAGCTCTACAAGTGCACATGCTTTGGTCTAGCCAGAATTGAAAGGCAGGACCAGAGTCTTGATGGTGGGGGGTGAGGAAGTCTCAAAGAACCAGAGAAGTATTGTGTGTCTCATCAGTGCTATACTGCACCCTAGTTGACTCATCTCTTCTTTGTGACCCTTCTGTAAAGCATGTCCTATTATCTACAGATGGGTTTCAGATCTCTGCTCCAAGCCCCCTCATTCTCAGCAATGTTTTGTTTGTTTGCTTTTGGTTTTCTGGTGCCTGTTACCTGATTCCATTGACACCTCATGATCGCACAGGTCGGTGTGCTTTCTTCCACGTGGGCTTGTTGCTTCTCTGCTAGATGGCCGCTTGTTTAACTTCAGGCCTTTAAGACTCCAGACACTAAAGCTTTTGATAGCCAGACACCATTAGCTTTCTTTACCACATTTCCTTATGCACTCATCTTGTTTTCAGCGATCATGCCGGGAGGGTCTGCATTACAGAATGCCAGGGTGTCAGGTCTCATAGGAGAGTTGTTCTTGGGTGATTGACTAATTTCCCTCAGCCTAGTGGATTCCAGGTTCATTCACGTCATGAGGTGTTCCATGGTCTCATCACTCTGCACTGACAGAGTGCACCTTAGAGGCAAGTGCGATTTAGTCTTCCCTACTTGGGACGTGTTGTCACGAGAGATCTGTCCCTGGAGAAGGACATCCTGCTTGGTAAAAGAGAAAACCCCGAACTCACTGCTATCAAGTCAATTTTGATTCAGGTTGACCCGATAATAGAGAGGGGCAGTCACAGAGAGGAAGGCGCTCAAGGACGTACATGGACACTGTGACTGCAACGACAGGCTCGGGCTTAGGAATAATTGTGAGAATGGCATAGGACGGGCAGCGTTTTCATTCCCTTGTGCCCGGGGTGGCTATGGGTTGGAACGGACTCAATGGTTTCAACAGCAGCAGCAACAACAACAGTATTTCATTGTGTGTATGTACCAGATTTCTTTTTTTTGATTCCTTCTATGCATGAGTTGATCCCAACTGGCTGCTCTTGTGGACTGATTGCGACGTAAACATGGGAGGGCACACATCTCTTTGTATTCATTCACTCCCTCATTTCTTTGGGAGAGAGCCTTGGCGGAAGGATTTCAATGCCCAGTCATTGGGGGAACTCCGTATTGCTTTCCACCATGGTTGTACTTATTGACAAGCCTACCACAGGGTCGAAGGGTTCCAATCTCGCCGGCATTTATGGTTTCCTATGTTTTAAAAAAAATTTTCGAGGGCTGAGCCCCGGTGGCGTAGTGGTTGTGTGTGGAACTGCGGCCCACTGGGACGGAGGTTCAATTCCAGCAGTGGGGCTGGGCCTCCTACTCCCACCACCGGTGAGCCGTGATGTTCCCCCCCACCTCAAAAATTTTTTTTTCGAATTGGGCTATCATGGTGGGTATAAGGTGATCTCTTTTTCTCACGGTCGCTTTTGAGTCACCTCTCCTGGCTGACGAGCCCCACTTTCTCCGGACTCTTGCATCTGGCGGCCACCCGGATCATTTCAGGGCGACCCAGACAATGTAGCAATTGTTTTCTTGCCGTCCCTCGTTGT
Source organism: Nesogale talazaci (assembly GCA_004026705.1). Taxonomy (NCBI): domain Eukaryota; kingdom Metazoa; phylum Chordata; class Mammalia; order Afrosoricida; family Tenrecidae; genus Nesogale; species Nesogale talazaci. Next base: position 26,713 of record PVJH01027543.1, on the reverse strand, counting down.
AACGGGTGCCTTCTATTGATGGCCGGGCAGTGTTTTTGTTTTTGTTTCTCTGCTGCGTGGAGGGATTGGAGGGCCCCAACCAAACAGGTGGCAAGGGACTCTCCAGTCTGGTGGAGTCGGACACCATCTCAAGTTTCTCGTTAAGTCCGAGGACGTGAGTCACATTAAAGGGGAAGGAAAATGAGACTAGAACACACATGGCTGCAAAACATGGTCATGGGCTAGGCCAGGGAGGCTCTGTACAATACCCTTCTTCTGGGGGGAGGGAAAGCCCTTAAAGAGTCCATACGTGGACCAACTACCTGCCCAACGACTAGCCTGAAGGTGAGAGGTTCCAGCCCATCCAGGTCCAAGTCCTGCCAGGCTGCTTCTAAAAGGTCATAGCTTAAAAATAAAACTCCGGGGCTGAGCCCCGGTGGCGTAGTGGTTGTGCACGGGACTGCGGCCCACTGGGGCGGAGGTTCAATTCCAGCAGTGGGGCTGGGTCGCCTACTCCCACCACTGGAGAGCAGTGATGTCAAAAAATAAAAAAATAAAATAAAAAATAAAACTCCACGGAGCAGTTCTGCTCTGTGCACGTAGGGCCATGATGCGCTGGCATCAGCTCAGCGCCAACTGACAGAACAACATTGAGGTCAACACGTGGGGAAGCGCGTGCACAGTCAGCACAGAGCTCAGTGACTATTCACACTGGGATCCAGCACCCCAGAAAGCCTCCCGCAGCCCCCCCCTTTTCTTGCACACACTTGTAGTAAGAGCAGGCAGGCAGCAAGCATGTGGACAATGGCTCCTAGAAGGAGAGAGGGAGGCTGGTGTCGGGGCTGGTGCCGTGATCCAGATCCCTGAGCCTCAGGGGCAGGGGAGGACAGATGTGAACATTATCGGCGAGGCTGAAGTCGCAGAACTGGTCTCCCATTGGTTGGGGTGATTACAGCCTGGGAGCATCGATTGATTCCCAATCTCAGGGTCTGGCACTGCAGGAGGAGGTGGGGGGATGGTTTGAACTATATTGAGATTGAGGGGCTAGGGGACATGGGTGGTGGGTGGTGGGTGGAGCAGTTCTCAGCCGGAACTCTGCCACCTACCCCATCACTCCCTGGCTTTGCCTCTGCCCTGGCATTCACACAGCTTGGCTGGGCAAAGGATGAAAACCTATCTGGATTCAGGCACGGTGTTCTCAATACCCCATTCATGGGGCCTGGTACAGCCCCCAGTGGAATAATCAGCTTTTGTCCTCACTCTGCCTGGCCTGGGGACAGCTGGGAGATAGAGCTGGGAGCTGTGGGAGGGGGGACCCATAGGTATCTGGGCCTTCCCCCAGCTCCCAGACTTTGGGGCCACCCACCTTTCAGGCTGCTCGAACACCGCCTCCGCCAGCCCCCAGGACACATCAACTCCTGCCCTGTGATGGGTGGGTGGGTGGGGGAGACAGCTTCCAAGAAAGTGGCCAGGAATCCTCAAATCCCCTCCCTCTGTCCCCTACCGGGCCAAGGGATTCGAGAGAAGGATCCCTGGTCCTATTCCCACCGACCTCAAATCCTAGCGCACCTAAGAGTTCCCAAGGCCTCCCTCAACCTTCCTTAGGCTGCAACACTTTCCTGAAGCTCCTCATCTCTTGGTAGCCACCCCCTCGCTCCCAACCATAACATTATTTTCGTGGCTTCTTCACTGTCATTTTGCTCTTGTGATCAATTGGGCGACCCCTGTGGAAGGGTCATTCGACACCCCTCCCCCCACATGGGTGGCCACCCATAGGTTGAGAACCGCTGCTCGAGTTCTAAGCTGGGGTCTCTCTGGTCTGCTCACACACCACACCCTGGGAAGCTTAGACAAGATGCCGCGTAACCCTTCCCCACTCTTCATGGACAGCCACTCTCCGGTGCTCTCTGCGTCTTTGTCAACCTCCCTCCCGGCCTGGTCTCTATGCAGGGAGGCAGGCAGCCCGGTGGTTAGACTTGTCCACTCCATCCCTGACTTGGGGGTGACCTCACCCTCTCAGCACCTATAACAGGGACTTGGCAGATGAGAGAGAAACTAACGGAGATCATGACAGGTTTCCCCCGGGGCTTCTAATGCAACTCAGACTCACTGCCGTCGAACAGACCCCAGGGCCTGACCCACCATCCACCACGGTGATCATTTCTTACGATTTCCTCCCCAGCTGGACTGTGGACGCCTCCAGAACAGGCCACCTGGCCCAGGGAAGGTACTGGAGAAGGACTGAATGCCTTTAAGGCGGCTGAAGTAGAGTGTGAAGTTGGGGCACTAAACCATCCCACTGGGAGAAAAATGCCACCCCCTTCCACTCCCACCTCCCCAGAACACACAGAAGACTCCTACCTGGGACAATGTCTTAGGATCGACCCGTCCTTTCTTCCGCACTCAACCCCAGGTCCCGTGGCTTTCTCTGCCTCTGAAAGGTTGCAGGGGGAAGAGACCCCTTGATGCAAACCCACACGGCGGTCCCTTCTTTCTGCGTCAGCACTGCCCGGGGAGCAGTGGCAAAGACCCTGTCCATGGGGCTGGCTGGCCACCCAGCCCCATTCACCCGTCCTGAGGGACAGAGGGCAGCCAAGGGCAAGTGGAGGTGGCCAGCACCGTCTGGAGAAGCCCCAGGGAAGGGACATCCAGGCAGAGGAGGAGCTGGTGCGGGTGGGAGGACTCTCAGGGCCAGGGAGTCCCTCCTCCCCCTCCCCTCCACCCCAAGGCTCGGGTTTCAGAAAGACCTGGCTAGAGCACCTCTCCTTTGTCGGCAGCCAAGCATCCCTGACCAGCTCAGACCTGTGGGATCTGCGTCCTGACCCCTTCGCCCTGCGGAGTCCCGCCCCTGCCCACCTCTTACCCTGATCCGTGTCCCAGTGGAGAGGTGGGGTTGCCCATTGTCACAGGGGTGGGGGGGGGGAGTGTGGAGATGGTGGCGGATGACACTGAAATGCCTGTGACCGTGCCTCACTGTCTGGTTCTTCTCAGGTGTCTTTGGGACCTTAGGTTCCTGTGGGAACCGCAAACTCTCAGAGCTGGGGCACCTGTAGAGCTGGGTCCAAGCCTGGCTGCACGTCACATTCATGCCGCTCCCCTCCATCCACCCTCAGACTCAAAACACTCACTGCTGCTGCGGAGTGAATTCTGGCTCACAACAGCCCCTGTAGGTGTCTGAGACTATAACTCTTTGGGGAGTAGTGGTTTCCAGGGACACCGCTGGTGATTTTGACCTCGAAGTAGGCACGCCAACATGTAACCATCTGGCCACCAGGGTTCCTGTTTCCTCCCACCCCAGGGGCTTTAAAACAAAGAACAGAACACCCGGGGGTATCCTCCTCACCCCTGCCAGAGAACATCTGGTCCAGTGATGAGAGGGTGGGTGGTTGTTCCTGCAAAAGTGTAGTTTGAACTTCTCCTGAGGACCAGACAAGTTTGAGGACCGGGGACCTAGTGCCCTCCAAGCCCTTTATCCTGCAGATGGAGAGACGGAGGCCAAGAAAAAACAGCGGTCACACAGTACACAGTCTGGGTCTCACTGTGTCAGGCTTTCTGATCCTCAGCCCCAATCTTAAAAAGAAGATATTTTAAAACTCTCATTGGGAGTTGGGGAAGGTTTACAGGACAATCAGGTTTACCAACAACAGCTTGTGGTGCCCATGCTGTTTCAATTCTTTTTTTTTTTTTTTTTGTGGGCATCACTGCTCTCCGGTGGTGGGAGTAGGAGGCCCAGCCCCACTGCTGGAATTGAACCTCTGTCCCAGTGGGCTGCAGTCCTGCGCTCAACCACTACGCCACCGGGACTCAGTCCCGCTGTTTCAATTCTTAAACAGTGTGGCAGTCATGTGTAATCTGGTGTCAATTAGAGGATTAAGAGTATAGGGGCGGAGTCTAACCTGTCAATCTGGAGACGGTCAAGGAAACTCTTTGTGGGCATGGCCTTCTCCTGAGAATTGTGGGGAAATGTGGTCATTCCTTCTTGGAGGCAGGAGACACTGTCCCTCAGCTCACTCCCTGGGAGACATTGCAGCAGATGAGACACATGGCAGCAGGCTGATAGACCCTGAGCCCTGAAAACTGGAGGAGCCACAGGAGACCCCTGCCAGTGCTGAGATGCTTCTACCCCCACTGAATACACAAGACTCTACACCCACTGGCCTGTGATTGTCCTGGTGTCATTGCATGCGCTTTGTGAGTCTGAAGAGGACTTATAGACTGGTGTAGAACATATGGGCCAATATCGGACTTACGACCTTGGACTGGACTTGGCTGGGATGTTTCCTCAATTGCTCCTATATATAAACCTCTTTCTTATATGCATGCTTATGAATTTGTTTCTCTAGTCTACCTGGACCCCAATTTTTCCTTACAAATCTGGCTAAACCAGAGCATATATACAGATAAGAGCTGGAAACAGGAAATCCAGCACAGATAAATCCCTCAGGACCAATAATGAGATTAGTGATACCAGGAGGGTAAGGGTAAGGTGGGGGGAGAAAGAGGGAACCAATCACAATGAACTACATATAACTCCCTCTCAGGGGGATAGTCAACAGAAAAGTGGGTGAAGGGAAACATCAGTCAGTGTAAGACGTGAGAAAATATTAACAATTTTTTAATTATGAGGGAGGAAGAGGGAAAAAGTGAGAAGCTGACACCAAGGGCTCAAGTAGAAAGAGCATGTTTTGGCACCATATGTACAAATGTGCTTGACACAATGGGTATATGTATGAATTGTGATAAGAGCTGTACGAGCCCCCGATAAAATGATGAAGAAAAAACAAAAAAGAAAAAGAGTCGTACCAGAATCACCCCAATCAGGCAAACATTCTAACCTGATGACCTCGGCAATAATCCAGCCTACCATAGTCTGTCCATTGTTAACAAGGCCTCTCTCATCCCAGATTGCACCTGCCCTCTGCACAGCTTCTCCGCTCTGTCTTCCAATCTCGGTGCTTGTGGTAGTTATATAATCGTTTGTCAATTTGAGGATTAAGAGTGAAGGGGTGAAGCCTAGCCTGTCCATCAAGATATGACCAATGAGGCCTCAGTGTAGGCATGGCCTTCTCCTGAGAATTCTGGGGACTCCTGTATTATCCTCCTTGGAAGAGGGAGGCACAGACTCTCTCTGCTTATTCCCTGGAAGACGCTCGCTCTACTGACAGACATAGGGAACTACGCTAGTGCCCTTAACTGGAGAAGCCACGTGGGGACCCCTGCCAGCGCTGAGATGCTTATACTGCCACTGGATCCAAAGACTTTCCATCCACTGGCTGGTGATCGTCCTGCATTTAGTGACTTTGCATGTGTTTCATGAGTCTGAAGAGGACTTTATAGATTGGTATCAGACATATGGGCTAATATCAGACTTCTGGGCTTAGACTGGACTAGGCTGGGATAGTTTCTTAATGTTTAAATACCCTTTGTATGAAACTCTCTTTCATACACATGAGTGTCTATGGATTTGTTTCTCTGGTCTATCCAGACTAGCACAGTGCTCCTTCTGACAGGGACATGTGCCTCCTTCCTGATGATCTGCCACAAGGAACTAGGGAACCAGACCCTCACTTTGCGGGTTACCAGCCAGCAGGGTGGCCTCCTGTGTCTTCTGGGGTGAGCAGAGTTATAGGTCACTACCCTGATCTGATGACGTCTGCAAATGGTAGAAAGTGTTGCCTGCACCATTCCCCATTCCATTTGTCTGGGGCTCACCACTTTTTTGTGCCATTTCATTTAGTGAGGACGCAGTCCATGTCTCAACGCTTTCCTCAGAGGTTCAAGGTCTTGGGATGACCATCAGTATCTGCTTCCTCTGGCCTCTTCTTTGTTGTCGAGGGTCTCAGTAGCCTGTCAGCTTGTTAAACATCTTGCTTGAAATATTGAGCGGATGAGTTTAGGAGGATGTGCACTGTGTACTCAATGAGTGTGCCAGTACATAAGCAACAGCGCCTTCTACAGCTGAGGAGCAGAATAAAAGATTGTCTACTGGTTATTTTAATTCAGGTATAAACTCCCCCAAACATGGCTCAGGAACGTGTGCTTTTTTGAACTTTGTGATCTGGACATGCCGTGCCCTTACCGACTCAATACACATTTTAATTGAAGTGCTAATAGCTCAAGGGACACCAAGATCAACGCAAATAATATTCTACAAAGATAATGTTCTACCTTCTCCCTTCAGGAGTAGTCATTGGGTCTTGGAAGGTATAAAATGTTGGAAATTCCCATAGATCCATCTGTTGAATGACTCACATCTTATCATTAGCACGAGAATGTTGTAAGGGTCACCTTTGTCTACCGTCTGTTAAAATGAGGTTTTGTGACTGTCGGCCAGATTAGAATGCTCTTCTTGTCATTTCTTGGAGTCAGTCTCGGTCTTCCAACTCTGTGGTCACATTCTTTCCCTGCAGTACCTTGGTGGACCTCACGAAGCGCTGCCCATTTCTGGGTGGTCTGGGTCCTTCGGCAAACTCTTTCGTGTTCACACATGCCCCAGTTTACTCCTTGGCCTGTCTTGGTGGCAGGAGCAGGTATTTCACAGTCAGGATGCCAGAGAGGATGAGGATCTGGGGTTCTGCTGCCAGCAAGAGCCCCTTGAAGGTCATCCACTTCCCTGGGTGGGTAAACTCACGGCCATTGAATTGATTGAAACTCACTCATAGTGGCCCGATAGGACAGAGTGGATTTGCTGCCTTAGGTTTCCAAGGATGTAAGTCTTTTCTTTTTAAATCATTTTATTGGGGACTCGTACAGTTCTTATCACAGTCCATCCATCCATCCATCCATTGTATGCCGAGCACATTTGTACATTTGTTGCCATCATCATTCTCAAAACATTTGCTTTCTACTTAAATCCTTGGTATTAACTTCTCATTTTTCCCTTCCCTCCATTCCCCCTCCTTTGATAATTTATAAATTATTATTATTTTGTCATATCATACTCGCCAAGGGTTTTTTTTTTTTGGGGGGGGGGGAATCTGGTAGAGTGCTTGCTCCTGAAGAGCTGCTGCTGGATCTGAACTGTCAACCCAGTGGGCTGCAGTCCCACACTCAACTACTATGCCACCGGGGCTCAGCCCACTCCAAGGTTCTTTATGGGAACAAAAAGCTCCATCTTTTCCCCCTGGATGGTCAAGCCAGTCTCAAATCTTGACCTCAGCCTTCTTGCCTTGCATACTTTAAAAATTTTTGGAAGGTTCTAGTTTTTTTTTTTCATAGTTGAATAGACACTTCACCCACACATCATACAATACAATGCAATGGTTCAATCGCATCAAGAAGAGTTGTACAGTCATAACCACAATCACAATCACACACACAACAGAACATTCTTGTTTGTGCTCTCCGTGTTGCTCCCTGCTCCCTCACACTTGCTAAGCCCTGGCCCAGATAGACCATTGCATCCTGTATTGTCTCTGTGCACCCACTCCTTCTATGCCTCCCAAACTTTGAGACCATTTAAGAGAATAAAACAGAAAGAAGAGAGGATAATATCAAGATAAGAAGAGTAAGAAAGAGGGCTGAGCCCCGGTGGCGTCGTGGTTGTGCACGGGACTGTGGCCCACTGAGATGGAGGTTCAATTCCAGCTCCACAGGAGCAAAGGCTGGGCCTCCTACTCCCACCACCTGAGGGCAGTGATGCCAAAAAAAAAAAGAGTAAGAAAGAAAAGACTACAAATAACATTCAAAAAGCTAGAGAGGAAATTTCACTTGTGGAACAGGTAAAAAGCTAGTTAAGCCAGGAGCAAATTCAGGAGGGGTCAAGAGGGTTTGGAAAGGGTCCCCTAGGGTCATAGGAGTCAGCATCAACTCAATGGCTGTGAGTTTTTGAGATTTTCTTTCTTTCTTTTTTTAAAAAAATATAGATTTTATGGGGGCTCTTATAACATTCAAGACATCATTTGTATCAAGCATAATTGTACACATGTTGCCGTATTCATTTTCAAATATTTTCTTTTTGTTTGTTTTTTGTTTTTTTGGGGGGGCATCACTGCTCTCTGGTGGTGGGAGCAGGAGGCCCAGCCTTTGCTCCTGTGGAGCCGCTGCTGGAATTGAACCTCCATCCCAGTGGACCACAGTCCCGCGCACAACCACTACGCCACCGGGGCTCAGCCCTCCAAATATTTTCTACTTGAGCCCCTGGCATAAGCTCTTCTTTCCCCCTTTCCTCTAGTTCTTTTTCTTTTTTTAATTTCAGCTCCCCATATTTCCCCTTCCTCCCTCCTCCCCCCATGAACCCTTAATAATTAATAAAAAATTTTTGGGAGGGGCCTCACTGCCCTCTGGTGGGCGTGGGAGCTACTCAGCAGGGCTCCTGAGAGCTGCCGCTGGATTTTGAACCGCCAAGCCCGAAGGCTGCAGTCCCGCACTCAACCACTTATGCCACCAGGACTCAGCCCTGAACCCTTAATAATTTACAAATTGCTATTACCTTTTCATATCACACACTGTCCAATGTGTCCCTTCATTCACCCCTCCCCCCCTGTCTTCTGCATCCCAGAGAGGAGGTCATATGTAGATGCCTGAAATAGTCTTTGAGATTTTTAACGGAAGATGCCAAAAGTTCAGTGCAACTGAGGCAAACACTTTTAAAAAATTATTTGGGGGGTGGGGGGCATCACTGCCCGAGGCAAAGATTTTTGAGATACCCAGTCTCGCCATAATGATGGTCTATGAGTCGGTGCTTGGAGAGACACACAGGTTGAGCAGGCACAGGACAGAGATTGAATGCGATCCAGAAATTCATACAGGTTTGACAGGGGATACTTGTACCTGTGTATTCACCTTTGCTGCTTACAGATCCATGAATGTAGTGCAGCAGACAGGAGGCCAAGTTATGAAAACTTCTGAGACATCCTCGCATCTCCTGTTCTGGATCTGGGGACCCAGGACCAAAGTCTCAGGGGACATCAAGTTCTATTGGCAAAACAGGGTTCACAAAGACAATGATCTCATCCTCTATTTGGTGGCTGGGATGTTCAAAAGAGTTTGCGAGTAGCCCTCTAAGGTGTCGCTATGGATTTCACTCTCTCTGGCCAAAGGAAGAGTGCTAAAGACAGAAAAGGTATGTGGAAATGACTAGTCCAATGGGCTGGAGGAACAGGCCATGCCTACATCAGTTTTCACAACCCTAAGATCTAAAGAACTCGATGGTCTTTGGCTACCATCGCCAGTTGCTCTGAAAGGGTCCACATTTGAAAGTCTTGGATGTATTATCAGTAGATATAGTAGAAGAAAAAACCGTGCAAAGAAACCCCACATCATAAAAAAGACCCGACTTTTTTAGCTGGGAGGTTGAGGGTGGTAGGTTCATAGTACATCCTAGTTTATTGGCCTAATAAGTAGGTGAGTTCTTTTGTTCTGCCCCTTAGCTCATTGCACAGCGCCGGGAGTCTGCAGAAAGCAGCAGTCTAAGGCACAACTCTCAGTCTCTGTTGCCCCAGGGCCACAGGGGAAGGGAGAGAGGCTCAGAAGGAGGATGAGATGCGGGACTCATGGCCTCTATGAGTAATTTGGCCATGAGATGAGAACTGGATCAAAAGGGTCTCAGCTGCCATTATCGAACAATTTGATCGAAGACTTTCTGGATCCACGCAAGTAAATGAATCCCTGAAAATATTGTCTGGAGATAATCTTTAAATCGCAAACCAAAAATACCCTTTGAAGTCTTCTTAAAATCAAATTATATAGGGCTGAGCCCCGGTGGCGTAGTGGTTGTGCGCGGGACTGCGGCCCACTGGGATGGAGGTTCGATTCCAGCTCCACAGGAGCAAAGGCTGGGCCTCCTATTCCCACCACCTGAGGGCAGTGTTTCCCCCCCAAAAAAAATCAAATTATACACAGATATACACACACACACACACAAATCAAATAATAGCCTAGTGTGACTGGTAAAACCCTTTAGCCTAACACACCATGCTTTCTTAAGATCAGTCCAGAGCAGCAGTTCTCAACCTGTGGGTCACGAACCCTTGGGGGAGGGGGGCGTCAAACGACCCTTTTACAGGGGTTGCCCGATTTATCACAGTAGCAAAATGACAGTGATGAAGTAGCAAGGAAAATAATGTTATGGTTGGGAGTCGCCACCGCATGAGGAACTGTATGAAAGGGTCACGGCGTGAGGAAGGTTGAGAACCGCTGGTCCACAGAAACCCTGGTGCTGCAGTGAATTAAGCATCGGGCCGCTAATCACAGGGTCAGAGGGTCAAATCAGTAAAATATTTTGCCAGGGGTGGGGGGGGAAGGTGGGGAGGGCTGTCCCCTCTTGTGCAGATGCAGTGTCTGGAAGCCCTAAGGAACCGTTTCACTCTGTGCGATGAAGTGACTATTCACTGCCACTGAGTTGAGCCTGGCGCCCAGCAGCCCTATGGGAAATAATAGACACCCCCCACACACACACATGTGTAAATCATGACAGCAGCAGAGAGTTCTTCTTTCTTGTGAGGAGTGCCTAGTGGCATCGTTACACACTGCGTTGCTGACCGCAAGACCGAGTTCTCCAGTCCCTCAAGAGTCTGTCTCAGAAACGCCCGGGGGCAGGTCCAACCTGTCTCATAGGGCCGCTAGGCGTCAAAACGGACTTGATGGCAGCGTGAGGAAGGTCGAGAACCACTGCCCTCGCAGAGTCAACCATCTGCGAGCCAAAGAGCAGCACTTATTCCCAGAGGTCAGAGGAGGGAGCGAGGGAAGAAGGAATGGGGACAGAAACCCCAGGGAGGGAACAGGGTGACGGATGTGACATTGCGGGGGTGACCATCCCTGACATGGAGCACAAGGGTACATTGTCGAGTGTATAAAGGATTTGCTCTCTAAACCATCCCTCAATGCACAATAAAAGAAAGTAAGGGGGGGGAGGGGGAGCCCCTTTTGAAAACAATAAAAAATGATAGACTCCTTTGATCAAAAAAGCTCCGGCAAAAGGGCAGGGCTGTCAGATGGTCAGGACTAGGCAGAGATGGTTACACATCTGCAGCAGAGTCCAGGGAAGGAGGAAGAGGCTTTTGGGAAATTCAAGTCTGTCTACATGCGTACCTGCCACACCTTTTGAAGTGTTCATGCTTGTGGGCAGAGGTGTTCGTAAACACAGGCGATTCACTGTCAGGAGTGAGGTTCCCTGCTATCGTGCATGGTGGTTTCTCCCTGCGGGCTACGTGCCGCCCTGGGGAAACCCCTATGGTGTCCTGGAGCCCCCTATTCCAATGTCATTGAAGGGACTCAAGCCGCTCCTTTATCTTAGAACCGTTCTTTCCCAAGGCCCAAGTTTCTTGCAAGAGTATAGTTGCAAGTGCTGGTTTGAGGACCTCCAAACGGCCTCCATTCACCCTACTGCCGCAGAGACTGTGAGCGCTCTCACGGCAAAGCCAGTTGCTGATCTGTCTTAAAGGTTTGCTGCTTCTCCTTGGGCTGAGAAATCCAGGAGCAATTGGGTCCCAATTGACACCAGCCGGGCAATGGGAGCTACCTTCCCATCTGATTGAGGCCTCTTGTCCCTGGCGTGAAAGTTCAGGGACTGCCAAGGCTCGCAGCTAGAAACCACCAGGTGAGCGCCACGGGGGAAAGAAGGAAGAGGCCTTTTATCTCTTCCTTATATAATAGTGCCAACCTCAGGCCAGCAGTTCTCAACCTGTGGGTCGAGACCCCTTTGGGAGTCGAACGACCCTTTCACAGGGCTCGCCTGATTCGTTATAGTAGCAAAATAACAGTGATGAAGTAGCAATGGAAATCATTTTATGAGGCTGAGCCCCGTTAGTGTAGTGGTTGCATGCGGGACTGCGGCCGACTGGCTTGGTAGTTCAAATCCAGCAGCAGCAAGGCTGGGCCTCCCACTCCTACCAGAGGGCAGTGATGCCTAAAAAAAATTTTTTTTAATTGAAAAAAAAAAAAGAAAATCATTTTATGGTTGGGGGGGTCGGTCATCACGACATGAGGAACTGTATGAAAAGGTCATAGCACAAGGAAGGTTGAGAATCGCTGGTGTAGGTTATTAGAGATGAAGGCTAGCTTATGCTCTGGAAGGGCTGGGGTGGGGGGACGGGGGGAATACTGTCCAGCAAACCCTGAAGCCTTTATTTTGCATACAGGAGTGAAATTTTGTCTCACCTGTTGGGGGCTGGGGGCGGGGGGGTGGTGGTGGTGTATCCGGAAGCCTTCGAAATTCTCCCCCCACCCCCTACAAGATGTTAGTGCTGTCAAAGCACTTCTCAGAGCGGGTGACTGACTATCTTTTGGGGGAGTGGGGTGGGGAGGGGGTAGCGGGGAATCCAGATCTCAATTCTCCTTGCGATCACCCCATTTCACCTATTGGGACCCTAGGGGCACCGTGGGTCAAGCACTGGGCTCAGAATCATCCCAAGCCTGGCAGTTGGAAACCACCAGGTGAGCACGATGGAGGAGAGAAAGAAGAGACTTTCTCCTCCTGCAGAGAGGGCCGGCCTGGGAAACCCACCGCGACCGTTCTCCCCTGGCATGTACAGTGGCCATGAGTCAGAGGGACCGGGTGGCCGAGAGTTAGGTTTGTTGTTCACCACACTGGGCCCCCATGCAGGTCTGGTCATCGTGGGTCAGTTCATGGCCAGGCTGCTGAGCTTTCCTTAGTGTCCTGCATCCCTCAACCCACTTGTCCAGCCCCTTGTTCCTACGATGTTGGAGCGCCCTGAGCACGGCGCTCCACGCGGGAGTTTATCTGAAGAGTGAAAGACTATGAGGGGCCCTCTTATAGCCGCAGTGGGACGTGGTCTTCGAAGGCATGTCTGTGCTAGGCTTTGTTGTGTGTCCAGTAGTTTCTTCGGGGAGAAGGAGCAGTGACAGAGCGTCGGCATAGCGATCTTTGATGGCGTCTGAGAAGGCAGGAGCCAGAGAAGGACACCAGGAAAGGCAGCTAGCAAGGGAACAGAGGTTTCCTGGGGCAGTTGGAGCAGACACCTGGAATGCAGATCCTTATTTTGTTTCGTTCCTTTGGAAACATCTTCCTACAGAGATGCCATTTTCCTCACATCGCGTCTTTCTAGAAGCTTCAAACCCCCAATTATGAGAGCGCCTCACCTACAGAAGGGTCTCGGGGGAAGGAGGTGAGCCAGTCAGGGTGCAGTGCAGCAATGATGAAATATGCAACTTTCCTCGAGTTCTTAAATGCTTCCTCCCACCCACTCTCGTGATCTCAACGCTGCCTTACAAATCCGGCTAGATCGGAGGATGTGCACTGTTACAGAGAGGAGCAGGAAACATGGGGAATCCAGGACAGATGATCCCTTCAGGACCACTAGTGAGAGTGATGACACCTGGAGGGTGGAGGGAAAGTGGTGTCGAAAGGGGGAACCAATGATAAGGATCTTCATATAACCTCCTCCCTGGGGTACGGACCACAAGGAAGTGGGTGAAGGGAGACATCAGACAGTGTACACTATGACAAAATAGTAGTGATTTATAAATTATCAAGGGTTCATGAGGGAGGAGGGAGCGGGGACGGAGGAGAAAAATGAGGAGCTCATACCAAGGACTTAAGTAGAAAGAAAATGTTTTGAGAATGAGGGTGGCAACAAATGTACGAATGTGCTTTGCATACAATGGGTGTCTGTGTGGACTGTGATCAGAATCATAGGAGCTCCCAATAAAATGATTTTTTTAAGTGCCTCGGGCTGAGCCCCAGTGGCATAGTTGTTGAGTGCGGGACTGTGGCCCACTGTCTTGGCGGTTCAAATCCAGCAGCAGCTCTCCAGGAGCAAGGCTGGGCCTCCCACTCCCACCAGAGGGCAGTGATGACTCCCCCCCAAAAAATAAAATAAAATAAATAAAGGTGCCTCACTCTTTCAGTGAGGAGCCCCTCTTTTCTAATGGGCTTCACAGAAAAGACAATTGTGATTGTTGAAAAACAAAAACCAAGTGGCCAGCCATGTTCCACACTTTCCTTAGAAAAGGCCAAGCCGATTGTCCCAGAGGGCTGGCCTAGCTATTGAGCAGGTGACCTTGAAGGGAAGTCCACATTTCCCCTAGATATGGCACTTCTGCTCTTCAAAGTAGGTTCAAGTTCATTTTTGATTCACATACAACAACGTCTTCCTCATTGCAGGGAGAGGGTCTTGCCACCAACAGGCAGTCAGTCAATTACTTCTGGGCTACTCTCTGACTCCTCTAAGACACAAGAGTCTTTTACAGCTGGTTACTGCCCTCTCAGCAAAACAAACATCCTGGTCGCCCTAGGCCTTTTCTTTCTCTGTGCTTTCTGAAGCTTGGCATTCTGCACACTAAATAACGTCTAGGGCAGGGAATGGCCCCAAACCTCACGTGACAGCTGCTGCTAGAGGGAAAGGTTGGCTATGATTTTTGCAAGACCAGAGTGTAAACAGATGTGACAAAACAAAGCAGACCAGGGGGCAAAAAACCCAAAAGAAACAAACCAAAAAACTCTAGAATCTTTCAATCGTTTCTGAGGAGCTCAGGGCAGGAAGGCTGAACTCAAGATGTGAGACGTGCTGACCCATCTGTGGAAGTGGGATGAGCTTTAATGGGCTCCTGTTGGCCCCAGAACGCCAGGTGCCCACCCTTTCTGGGATACCAAAGGTAAATCTCCATGACTACATCAGGAAATAGAAGGAGCCGTCAGGAGATCAAGTGCTGCGTTGCGTTGGGTCAATCTGCTGTGCAGGAAGCGGTCCAGCGCCAACCTCCAGATTGTCCTTATGGACTGAGCCCTGGTGACGTAGTGGTTGAATGCAGGACTGCAGCCCACTGGCTTGGTGGTTTAAATCCAGCAGCAGCTCTCAGGAGCAAGGCTGGGTAGCTCCCACGACCACCAGAGGGCAGTGATGCCTCCCCCACCCAAAAAAAAGATTGTCCTTATGCTTGAGCTCCTTGTGGCCATCACTGGATCAAGTCATCTCTCTAGAGGTCCCCTCAGCTTTACCAAGCACGATGTCCTTCTCCAGGGACCGACCTCTCAACATGCCCAAAGTGCATGAGATGAAGTCTCACCATCCTTGTCTCTAAAGAGCATCCTTGCCGGCCTTCTTCCAAGGCATGACAAGGCAGGACTTCTTCCAAGACAAATCTTTGTCCTTTTGGCCATCCACGGCAATTTGAATCTTCTTTATCAGCACCGTGATTCAAAAGCATCAATTGTTCTTTACCCAAGGCCCAACTTTCAAATGAGGTGATGGGAAGATGCCGTGACTTGGGGCAGGTGCACCTGCGTCCTCAACAAAACATCTCTGCTTCTTCACGCTTTTCAAGAGGTCTTGTGCAGCCAGATTTGCCTAAGGCCATGTGTCATTTGTTCTCCTGACTGCTGCTTTCATAAGCATGGACTGTGGGACCAAGCAAGATGACATTCTTGACCGCTTCAACCTTTTCTCTGTTTATCATGTGACCTATCCAGCCAGTTGTGAGGATTTGGGTCTTCTTTGCCTTGAGTTGAAATCCTTCCTGAAGGCTGCCATCCTTCATCTTCAGCAAGGGCTCCTCACTTCCTACGGTTGCTGCAAGCCGAGCGCACACTCGGAGGGCTCCTCACTTTCAGCAGGTCAGGTTGTGTCATCTCCGTAACTGCGGGTCCTGGTTTTTCTCCCCACCCAATGCTACATTCTTCCTTATCGCAGTCAGCTTCTCTGATCATCTGCTCAGCATGGATTGAATAAGGATGGTGAGAGGATACGCGTCTGGCACACCTTTCCTGGTTTTAAGCCATGTGCCAGTCCCTTGGTCTGTTGGCACAGCGGCCTCTTGACCTAGGAACAAGTTCTGAATGAACACCATGACCTGTTCTGGAATTCCACATCTTCTCAAGCTGTCCATAGTTGCTATGGTTCTTTGGTGAGCATTCACACGAGCCACAGACATGGAGGTAATTATAGTCTATTAGATCTCATCAGGAGGGATGACTGCTAAATCATGGGCAATCCTCGCCCTGCCAACTTGGCCTACCTTCACCATCACAGATGGCGTGTACCTAGGAGCGGAAATACTGGGTCATGCTGTGACTCTGTCTCTCTTTTTGAGAAACTGCCAAACATGAGGCGAAGCACAGTGAAGGGGACACGGGTTGTCTTTGAACTCTCTCTGCTAGTCCCTGTGCACCTACGCGATTTCTAAATTGGAAACAAAAACAAAACCCATGCCGCTGTTAAAAACAAAAAACGACCCCAAATCCAGACGAGTATTTACACATGGTAACAAATTTTGCTAGCACTTCTCTAAATCATCATTTTGAAATGTGACAAGTTGAGTCCTACAGGTGTTCTTCCTCTCCTCCCACTCCCTCTCTCCTGCTATGAGAGGCTGCAGGTGCCCCAGAGCAGTCTGCTTGTTGATTGACCTTCTCAAAGATTCTTGGAAGCAGCTGGGCTTGGCTGGATAGCAGAAGGGGCTGGTGGACAGGTTGTGAGTGCATTCTCTGGACCTTGCCTTCTAGAAAACCTTTCCCGAGCTGTCCTTCATCTCCCTGGCAGGTCAGTCACACTCAGATGTGCAGAGACCTGCCCTGCTAGTACAACACCAGACACCTCTCGCACTGCTCTCACACTACTCCATAGAAATGAGCATCATAAAATCTGACAAGAGGGCCCAAAGGACTTTCCTAGTGTGTTTAGCTGGGCAAAACAATGGAAGGAATTTACTTGTGGGTGCTGGATGCTTTTATGTCAATTTGAATCTTTATGCAAGTGTAGGGGTGGGGAGGATCCACCAACCTGTCAATCAGCCTGTTGGTGCTTCCTGGGGGGTGTGGTCTTCTTAGAAGGGGATTCCCTAGGAGCTTCCCTCTCTCTCCTTCCTTTCTGTCAAACCTTCCTGTTTGCTGAGACTTTGCTGCGGACCTTGAGTGCTGCCCCCCACTTTGGATCCATGTGACTCTGCACCCGCTGACCTGTGATCTTTCTGCTCCTGGTTCTCCATCGCTGGAATGTGGCTGCAAGAGTCTGAAGAGGGCTTTATGGTTTTTTTTGTTTGTTTGTTTGTTTTGGGGGGGACATCACTGCCCTCAGGTGGTGGGAGTAGGAGGCCCAGTCTTTGCTCCGTGGAGCTGGAATCAAACCTCCATCCCAGTGGGCCGCGGTCCCGCGCACAACCACCACGCCACCGGGGCTCAGCCCCCCAGCTTTATGGACTCGTAGTGGACTTGTGGACTTGGGATGGAGTGGGCTAGGCTGCCTTGTTGATATGTATAATGATTACTTCTGGATATAAAGCTCCTTTTCCTGCACAGATGAACGGTATAGAATTTGTTTTTCGAGACACCACACTGCTGAAGCCCATTTGACCGCTTCACATTCACAGTGTGAAACTCATTCGTGCCCTGACAAAGTGTAACAATTTTCAAAGGACATGCAGACATGAACTCCCAAAGGCAGGGGAAATGTGTCCATGTTTCCCTTGGGAGGGATGACACTTCTTTGACTTTCCCACAGACAGTGGTCACACCTTTGGGGCTGAAGGGGAGGTTTATATGGCCTGAACCAGGGGGGTTCAGTTTGTCCAGCACTTTCTCTCAGAAACAGCTGACTGGAGGACTGCTAAGGCAGAAATATTCCAAGGGAAGAATGCCCGTTTATTGGGCAGTCCAATGGCCCACAGGAACCATCTGGCAACAGTTGTGCCATTCTGTGAGTCAAGCTAAGCCTTTTTCTCAAAAACTGAAGTCATCCCGATTCCTCTTTCTCTTTCATTTCACCGTCCGCATCCATTCCATCAGCACATGGCCTCAGCCCAACTTTGGTGTCCAGAGCTTAGCCTCTTCTTACCTCCCTCAGGATATCTCTCCGCTATAGCCATTCTCAACGCCCTAGGGGTGGGGTTAACCCCAGGGCACATGTGGCCACGTCTGAAGGCATTTTTGTTGGTCATAACTGGGATGTAGTGAATACCGGTGGCATTGAGTGCCTAGAGGCTTGGCTGTCTAGAAAGAAGTAAAACCAGTGAAATGGGGCTGAGCCCCGGTGGCATAGTGATTATGGGATGGAGGTTCAATTCCAGCAGTGGCTCCACAGGAGCAAAGGCTGGGCCTCTTACTCCCACCACCAGAGGGCAATGATGTCCAAAATATATATATATATATATATATATATATATATATATATATATCCAGTGAAATGGACATCTACAGAGACGTTCCGTCTCCAGGAAAGGGCTCACACAGTTGCCACGACTGACAATTTCCAAGTCTGTCGGCAGACACGAGACTGGAGGCTTTCCCTGACTCAGATAGCTACAGGAGTGAATGGATCCAAGGTGGGTAGATAAGATGCTAGACCACTGACAACTCCCAGGACAAGCAGATCAATGGTTCAAGTGCAAGGAACCAGAAGTCAGGGAGTGAGCCAGGTGCAGGGTCTACAGCCCACAACCAGCGAGTGGAATTTGCCAGAATAGTCACACATATGGAAAGCCAGTCACAACCCCAAGGAAACTTCCTTCCGGTTGACTGACTGACTGCCCCAGGCAGATCTCATCCTGGGAATGACGACATCATATTAGATTGTATCATGGACGCCAACTACATCCTGATAGTCAAACTGCTGAGAAGTCTGGTCCAGCCACGTTGGCACACCGCTGAACTATCATAGCCAGGTATCCTGATAAATATCCCTAGTGCACAGAAACATAGACTCATCTGGGCCAAAATGTAGACAGTGCTCAGATTGAGATATCCGCTCTAACGCTAACCACAGTCATCTCCCAGCGGGACCTCTTCAGCAGCCTCCTGATTGGTGTCCTTGCTCCCATCCATGCCTGTGCATCCTCCAGTCAGTGAGCAGGGTCTCGTTCGGGAAGGGAATGACGTCCTGTTACTCTACTGCTCGCACCTTTGAGTCGCGTCCCTGTAGAATACAATCTCTGCTCCTTTTGCACATCTACTGTGAGAACGAGGACCATTCTCAGCAACCAGTTGACATCTCCCTGAAGGGGCGCCCGGTCCTCATGAAGGGCCCCAGAGGAACCCTGTGGAGGGACATCAATCCCATCCACGAAGAACTCAGCCTGCTGCGGAAGAAGAAGGAGAGGTTTCGAGTTGACAAGTGGTGGGGAAATAGAAAGGAACAGGCTCCCGTCTGCACTCTCTGTAATCATGGACAGAACCTGATCAAGGGTGTGACACTGGGCTTCCGGTACAAGAGGAGTTCTGTGTGTGTCCACTTCCCCCTCCACGTGGTTACTCAGGGGTCTCTGGTTGAAACCTGTAACATCTTGGGTGAAAAATATATCCGGAGGGGGTCGCACGATGACAGGTGTTGCTTGTTCTGCTTCTCAAGCCCAGAAAGATGAGTTAATTCTTGAAGGAAACCGCATCGAGCTTGTATCAAATTCAGCTGCTTTAATTCAGCAATCCACAAGAGTTAGAAACAAGGATTTCCAAAAGTTTTTCGATGGTCTCTATGTTTCTGACAAAGGAACAGATCAGCAGACTGGATGAGGAAGATCTACGAGGTGTCCGGCTACAGTCTAGATGATTCTTTTAGACTTGTCCTAGAGGCTTTGATCCAATCCAATGAAACTTGTGTAATGAAAAAAAAATCTTAAAGTCTACAAACCCTATACAAATCAGTCCCAGGAGACCTCTCTGAGGCCATGTCTCACCTCTCCCTCTGCCACCATCTGCTCCCGCCATGCAGGCCTCCTTTTTGTTCATTGAACAAGGAGCCCAAGCTGCTTCTGCCTCAAGGACTTTCATGGACCTCTTGCTTTCCCGCTGACAGTGGCACGACTCCCCCTCACCTCATTCAAGGCTGCATAGAGGTCACCTTCTCGGCACTCCTTTCTGGGCCACCTTCCCTGGGCTGGCAGAGCAGTCTCCATTCCACAGTCCATTCACGCTTCTGAAAGCCCAGGCTCACCCCCCTGACCATACCAGGAGGCTTAAAACAGTTGGGGGGGGGGGGCGGAAATCCCTGTATCTCTCCATTCTGTTTTTCTAGGAACCGGCAGAAGGCGGCCAGTCAAGCACCTAGGGTCTTCTGGGAAGATGTTCAATAGCCCTTTGCTTCGAGTTCAAGCACTTTGAGCTCTGAGGAAGGCCACAGGAGCAGGGCCTTTGTCCGAGAGCTGGATGTGTTCCACACAGCAAGCCCAGAGCTGCCAGTGAACGTGGCCACATATTCCCCTGGAGTCCTCCCTCCCCAGCTCCCTCACAGATGTTTTACTCATTTGCATCTTCACTTCCTCCTCCTCCAGCATGCACTTGGTTCTCAAGCGCTCAGAGCCCCAGGCGGACAACCCGGAGGGAGAAACCGAGGCTAGTAAACCCCGGCAGGATGACACGACTTCACTAAAGGACAGTGATCTTCTGAAGCTCAAAGGGTGCCCTGTCATCAGCTCCCTCCTCTTGGGTCACATGGCTGCTACTGATGAAGAGCGATTTAGTCCAGTTCTTCTGTCCTCGCTTCTCCCCCCCCCACCCCCACTCTAGGACAAAACACAAACTCCGGTCATCTGATGTTTCCGGTCCTGCATGACCTCACCATTTGGTCAGTTTCGTCTCAGTCCCTGACCTCTGTCTGCATTCTGTTCCCGTGTTCAGGTCTTGTGTCCACTGGGCAAGGCTAGAATTCTCAGTAACTTGGCAGGCAAGACACAGTCAGCCTCCTGTGATGGCTCTCCTGGAGGACGCGGCCTGCTTCCCACGTACGTAGACGCTGTGGGAAAGCTTGCTTGCCTTTTTCTGGCTCTGGATCCTGCGTCTGCCTCACCGGTCTCTGGTTCTTTGGATTTGAGTCAATGACCTGTTGATTCTGGGAGCTGTCAGTGGCCTGTCACCTTCCACGATGCCTGCTTTGTTGGGTTCATCATCCCCGCAGCTAAAGGAGTCTGGAGATGCCTCCAGCGTAACACCTGAACGATGGACTAGGAACTAGGCTTCCTGATAGAAGCCTCTCCATAGACACACAAAAAATCCCTGATAGCATAGTGGGTTGCTTATGTGTTGGACTGGGAACCCCACAAGGTCAGCAGTTCAAAACTACCAACTGGTCTGTCGGAAAAAAAAAAAATGAGACCTTCCATTCCCGTAAAGATATCAAATCTCGGGCTGAGCCCCGGTGGCGTAGTGGTTGTGCTCAGGACTGTGGCCCACTGGGATGGAGGTTCAATTCCAGCTCACAGGAGCAAAGGCTGGGCCTCCTACTCCCACCACCAGTGATGCCTAAAATAAATAAATAAATAAATAAATAAATAAATAAATAAATAAAAGATATCAAATCTCAAAGCTCCACCTGGGTAGTTCCTACTCTGTCCTATAGGATTTCAACAAGTTGGAATCAACTTAATGGCAGGGAGTTTTAAAAAATTTTATTTTACATGCATACCCACACATTGGTACTGCTTCTCTAGAGAACTGAGCCTCAGATAAGTCACCTTAACCACCCACTCACAGTTTCCTCAGTCTGCCAGCGTCTCTCACCTCTGTCTTCCTGAGCCGATTCGGTTCCTCCTCATGGAGGGATCACCCAGCTGCCCACAAAGCCAGTCAGCTTCTCCTTCTCCCAACCTTGACTCTCGACTTCCTCCATTAGCCCAGTCGTGGGTTTTTTTGCCCGCTCTGCACCCTTGTAACTCTGGTCTAGACCTGCCCCCATGAGGGCATCTCTGGAAGTGCATTTGATTGGCTTGATGTCTGCATCTCCCAGGAGACTGTGTGCTCCTCCCGCTAGCTCACGCCTGCCCGGTGTGGCGAAGTGGGCTGAGCCCTTGGCACCAGACCGACCTAGCTAGGAACTTGGCAAGAGGGATTGCCTATCTACTCTACTCTGAGCCATGAGGAGTGCTTGTTATGGATAAAGCCGGGTCCTGCTCAAATGGAGGCTGCAGTCCTCACGCTTGGTGTCTGTCCTTACTTGGAAACGTTTTCAGCGATGCTCACATGAGAACAGGCTCAAAGACAATGGGCCGGAGTCTAAGATGACAAATGCCCGATGAAACAGCAGGGACAGAAAGACGCAGAGCGACAGATGGAGGGAAGAGGCTCACGTGATAGCAGTTACACCGCAGCCACAAGCCAAGGACTGCCTGGGAGCCACCAGGGAAGACAAGGAAGAATCTTCTTAGCCTTTGGAAAGAGCCTGGCTTCATCAACACCTTGAACCACAGCCACTAGCCTTAAATCTGTGAGACAAGAGATTTCCGTTTGAAGCAACCACCCCAGTCGTGGTGGTTGGTTACTGCAGCCCTAGGAAAGGAATTGGGTTCAGCTCATATTGACCTTCTCGGTGCCATGATGTCCTGACATGTAGAGATCTTCCCCAAATGGACCCCAGGCCCCTAGAATATGGGCAATGGACCCCGAGGAGACCTGATGTCCTTCCTGCACAGGTTCCTTCCACGTGCTTACCAAGGTCCCGGAATCCGGACCCATCCTTACCCCATCGTATACACTGTGCTAGTCCCGGGTGCCTAGAGAAACAAATCGAGAGACACGCGTGTGTGTAAGAGAGTTCTGTATCACAGAGTAATTGGATATTAAGAACACATCCCAGCCCAGTCCAGATTAAGTCCTAGAAGTTCAATAATAGCCTTTATGTCCAATACCAGTCTATAAATTCCTCTTCAAACTCACGCAACACCTACAGTGATGCCAAATGCAGGAATATTGCAGTCCACTAGATGAAGAATCTTGTGGGTCCAGTGGCAGTGGAGACATCTCACTGCTGGTGTGGGTCTCCAAGTGGCTCCTCTACTCCCTGGCTCTGGCTGCCACCAGCCTAGCGCCATGTGACTTGTCAACAGGAAGAAGACAGGAGTTCCCAGAATCCTTATGCAAAGGCCAGAGCCTCACAGAGGCCTCATCGTCTGTGACCTGATTGACAGGCTAGACTCCACCCCTTTGCGCAAGTTGACAGATTATGTAACCGCCGCCTATGCCCCCTGGGATTCACTCCCCGCTCTCCTACTCCTCTGCCCCCACCATCCTTTTTTCCCCTCCGAGCTCCATAGAGGAGGCAGCTATGAGACTTCAGGGAGGCCCTGCTCTCTGGTCCCCAGCCCACTGCTCCCTAATGCTAGCACACCCTGGGGACCCAGCTGAAGATAGCAGGCGTGCCCATGCCCCTGGCCCTGTGCTCCCTGCTCCTTGGATTCTGTGTCCCCAGCAAGCTGTCCCAGGGCCACAGCCTTGCTTGGAGGCAAGGATGGCGAGACTTTGTCGTACGTCCTTTGAACATGTCAAGAGAACTCCATCATTAGAAAAGGGACATCACGCTCAATAAGGGAGAGGGTGGGCAAAAAAGAGGCAGAATCTGACCAGGAAGGCTGGGCACAGTGACCACAACTCTGGCTCTAGACATAGTGACCCTGAGAGGGCCCGGGGACTTGTGGTGCCTCATCCTGCTGCACATCGGGTAGCTTTGAGCTTGACCAGGTCAGCCTGAAGGCACCTGACGACCAGCCTCCACTCAGACGGCTGCCTCCGTCCGTCCGAACCTTCTCTTCTCTTCATTCTTCCTGGCCCTTCGTGGACAGCCGCTCCTGTCCTTCCCCCTGGCACTGCACTCCCTGTCCACTCTGATCTCGCTCACCTGGGTTCTCATTCACGGCCTCGCTCCGGTCTCCGGTCGCCGTAGGCTCCCAACGGGACTGTGGACTGCCTGAGCGCAGGGCCAGTGCAGGGCCGGACATGTGTCTGGGATAGCGAGCAGGTCAGACTGGCCCTACTGCATCGTGAATTCGAATCACCTGGAGCAACGCAGCTGCTGATGCACGTGGCTGTGTGGGGCCCGAGATGCTGCGGGGCTCTAACAAGCTCCCAGGTGAGACCCCTTGTGCTGGACCAGGAGTCAATCCCGGGAACAAGGGTCTCGCCCACTGGATGGGCTGGAGGAGGGAGGGGTGGGAGGCAGGCGGGAGCCCAGGTGCGAGTGGGTCTTCATTCCCGGCTATAAGATGGCTGGGAGAGAGGCCTGTCCTTTGCCCGGAGGGGTTCTATAGGCAGCATGGCACTGAGCTACGGCCTCTTCTTCTGCCTTTGGCTCTGGGGAGGCACGGAGTTGGGCTGCCCCCATCCCACCTCGTTCCTCGTTGGGGAAGCCGGCGCCCCCGCATCTCCCTTGCCCTCCAGGCCCCCCGTCCTGGTGGAGTGCCTGGACGCCCAGCTGGTGGTCACAGTCAGCAAAAACCTCTTTGGCACCGGGAAGCTCGTGAGGGCTTCAGACCTGACCCTGGGCCCCGAGCGCTGTCCGCCCTTGGCCTCCGAGGAGGCGGCCGCCGAGGTCAGGTTTGAGGTGGGGCTGCATGAGTGTGGCAACCGTGTGCAGGTGAGGCTGGGGGCTGCGCCCTGGGGCCTGGCTTGGGCGGGAGGCCCGGGATGCAGGGTGACGGACCGCCGCATCGCCATGGAGACGGGGCTCAATGAGCCCCTTTGCGTTTGTGGCTGGAAGAGAGGAGGACTGTCGAGACCTGAAGCTGGAAGTCAGCGTGGGCGTGGGGCCCAGAGTCACCTGTGCTTGGCCCCTCCGAACCTCAGGAGGGGTGAGGGGCAGGAGTCCTCTGCCTTCCCGATGACTCCAGTGCGCAGGAAACCTGGGCAGTGCATCTTCGGGGGGGAGGGGGGATGTCACACTGATCTTGCTTGTCCACAATTCCTTGGGGCCCTAGCCTGCTTTAAGGATGATTGTCCTGTGCCCCTCCCACCCCCAAAACCCTCTGTCCGTAAGTCTGTGCTGATTCCTAACTACCCAGGAGGAGCCAGAGGGTCCATCAAACCGGCCCCTCTTCCAGGAGCAGAGTCTCCTTGTTGTCCCTCAGAGCAGCCGGCGGGCTTGAACAGCTGACCTGATGGTTGGCAGCCCGGCACCTAACCCCTCCGGCGCCCCTAAGGCTGCTCGCTCTACACGGTAGGCCTGGGTGCAGGCCCTGCTGCCACCGGCTCAGAATTCTTAACTCTTGAACAAAGGTCTCCACAGTCTCAACTCCACCATTGGCTCCCCCAGGGAGGCACCTGGAGAGTTTGCTAGAAGAAAAGCAAGATGCTGTAGAGACCCAAGGACTGGGCCAGTCGGGGGTAGGGCCAGGTGCGGCCCCTCCTGCACCAGCAGTACCTGCCCTGCTCCCCCCGGGATTGGGCCGCTGCTCTCTGCTTCCCTCCCCATGGAACCACCCTTCTCTGGAAGGAGGACGCGGGGACAGGTAACCATGGGAAGAAAGCCTCTAGTCACCACCGGACCCTGCTTGAAGTGGCCAGCACTGTCCCCAGAGGGGCTCTCGGGTTTGTCCTCATTCCAAGGGGCAGAACCTGAGCCATGAGAAGGGACCTCGTCCAGGTCAGGAGCACCAGGGGAGGTTTCAGAGCCTGGACTGTCCTCCCTTCCCCGCCTGGGTTTCAGGCATGCCATGGATGCATGGCCCCCGGACTAACCCCACCTTTCCTCCAGGTGACCGGAGATGCCCTGGTGTACAGCACCTTCCTGCTTCACAGGCCCCGCCCCGTGGGAAACCTGCACATTGTGAGGACCGACCCCGCCAAGATCCCCATCGCGTGCCACTATCCCAGGTCAGTGAAGGTCAAGGTCTGCCACAGGTGCCTCAGAGCCTCCTTAGATCTGACTGCCAGCTGGCCCCGTCTGGGGCTGCGGCAATTGTGCTCTGCCTGGGTGGGAATAGGACTTCCTGGGTCTACTATGATTCTCTCACATATCTCGGGGCTCTGGCTGCCTCTTGGTCAAAGTCAAAGGA
Source organism: Nesogale talazaci (assembly GCA_004026705.1). Lineage (NCBI taxonomy): Eukaryota > Metazoa > Chordata > Mammalia > Afrosoricida > Tenrecidae > Nesogale > Nesogale talazaci. Next base: position 1,090 of record PVJH01027543.1, on the reverse strand, counting down.
GCCCTGGGGGCCTACGAGATGATGCACTGGGCTGCGATCCACAGGCCTCCCTGAAGAAAGGGGAGACTTCCTGTTCTTGTCAACAGTCTGGGAAACTGACAGAAGCAGAAAGGGGGGGCTACCTCTAGGGGGGCTGTGAGTCAGCCTCGGCTTGATGGCAGCGAGTTCGGAACTGAGTGGGAGTCCCAGGATCCTGCTGGACAAAGGGCCAGGGACTGCTGCCTCAGAAAACATCCCGCTCCCGCCCACCAGTCTCCAGGGCCAGTTGACAAGGAGCAGAGCGGGGTCTGGGGACCCAGCGTCTGAATGCCGAGGTCACCCTCTTCCCGCAGCAGCCCACATGTCATCACAGGGAAGGCTGGGGGAGGCAGACTTGGAACCCTGGCCGGGGAAGCCGTCCTTCTGGAAGGTCAAGGGGCAAGCTTAGACCGCAGGCTTGGTTGCAGCTGTGGACTCTGCAGAGGGGCAGATGGGAGACACCCACCAGGTTGGAGCCAGCTGGTGTGAGGCCGAGGGCAGGTGTGCAGCTGTTTCTCCTCTCCCAGGCAGGGCAATGTGAGCAGCCAGGCCGTGCTGCCCACCTGGATGCCCTTCCGGACCACGGTGCTGTCGGAGGAGACGCTGGATTTTTCTCTTCGCCTGATGGAGAGTAAGCAAGGAGGGCCAGTGGGGGGCCGTGGGGAAATTGCACCACATCTTTAAGGCCTACAGTGGGTTGAGTGTTGGACTAACAACCAAAAAATTGCCAGGAGTCCATTAGCCACTCCATGGTGGGGGGCAGAGAATTTTTTTTTTTTTGGAAAGTGGCTGCTCAACTTGGATCAAGATTTCCAGTCTTTGAAACTCCCCGTAACGGTTCTGTGGTCCTACAGGGTTATTGTGCACGTGGCAGTTGTCTTGATCCTGACAGTCTGTTTGCTTTTTCAGAGGACTGGAGCGCTGAGAAGAGGGTCCCTACCTTCCGGCTGGGGGAGACGGCCCACCTTCAGGCAGAAGTCCACATGGGTAGCCACGTGCCACTCCGACTGTTCGTGGACCACTGTGTGGCCACGCCGATCCCAGCCAGGACCACCTCCCCTCATCACACCAT
>PVJH01027542.1:0-28526 GCA_004026705.1 Nesogale talazaci | reverse complement strand
GGTAACAATACGATAAACGGAAAAAAGGTTGACATTGTCAATGATTCTGTCTTGCTTGGATTCATGATTAAAGCTCAGGTAAGAAGCAGTCGACAGATTAAACATCTTTCATTGGGCAAATTTGCTGCATAAAATCTCTTTGGATTGTAGAAAAGCAGGGAATTTATTTTGAGGACTAATTTATGTGCCTGATTCAAGCCATGGTAGTTTCAATTTCCTCATCTGCATAGGAAAGTCGATTATTCAATAAGGAAGAAGAATCCATGCATTTGAATTATGGTGCTGGTGAGGCATATTGAAAGTATCAGGGACTACCAAAAGAACAAACAAATCTGTCTTTGTGATCAGGAGCAACCAGCCCCTAGAGAGGGACCGGATGCTTGGTGAAGTAGGGAGGCAGTGAAATAGAGGAAGACCCTTGCTGAACAAAGCGATACAGTAGCTTTGAGAATGGGATCAAACATAGGAGCAATTGTGAGGATTTTTATGAGTTGGGACCAACTAAATCTCACCTAACTAAACCTCATCTAACAAGTCCAGATCTTTGTAGGTGTGATCCTACACACCCTTTGTTTCATTAGGCATCTTTGTGTGTGTGTGTGTATGGCACCACTGCCCTTTGGTGGTGGGAGTAGGAGGCCCAGCCTTGTTGCTGGATTTGAACCTCCTACCCAGTGGGCCCCAGTCCGGCGCACAATCATTAGGCATCTTTAAGACACAATGCTAATTCTTCTGGGGGTGGGGGGCGGGATGGCCAGCCAAAGACAAACCACACCTCCACCAAAGTCATTCCTCAGGATATAAGTGCCATCTTTGACATAGAGAGAAATCACAAGACCTATCAGAAGAGCACATCCCAGGTCTTTGAAGTGGCAATGTCTCAGAGACCCAGATCCACAGAGACCGTGACAGGGAGACTCAGAGGCAGTGCTAAGACTATGAGGTACCTTCTCCTAGACCAGCGGTTCTCAACCTGTGGGTCAAATGACCCTTCCACAGGGATCACCTAATACCATTGGAAGACACCTACTTCTGATGGTCTTAGGAACTGAGACACCCCTTCTTTATTCCTCTCTAGGCGGACCCACCCACATGCAGCTATGCTCACATATGAGTACCTAGTGGGAAGACTGTTACCCATGCTACACCATACTTCAAGACAAAATTTCATTTATTTATCATTAGAAATAAATATTTCACAATATATAATTACATATTTTGTGATGAATCACTATGCTTTAAGGATGTTCAGTTTGTGACAATGAAAATACATCTTGCATATCAGAAATTTACATGACGATAATGATAATAGTAGCAAAATGACAGCTATGAAGTAGCAAAGGAAATAATTTTATGGTTGGGGGTCATCTGTATGGAAGGGTCGGGGCATGAGGAAGGTTGAGAATTACTGTCTTAGACTACAGAACTGTGAGACAGAGTGACAGGTAGCCCACTTCCTAACCCAGAGTCAGAAGCCAAGAAGCCAAGAAGCCATGTGACTGAGAGGCCGAGTACTGAAGCGAGATCTGGTTGCTGGCTGAGAAGAGGTGTTGTTGTTAACCAATGGCTTACTGTCTGTTTACTAATCCTGACTTCTAGTAGTGTACTAACTTCCCTAATAAACCCCTTACTCTTGAAAAAAGGGAGGACAACCTTGATTAAGGAAACCAATGTGTCAGAAAAAGTGGATTCTTAATGATATTAACAGGATATCTTTATCATTTCAAAGGAAAGGGAAAATGATCTAACAGTATCATTTGGATTCATAAACCAGTATCATGTAGCTGAAGACCATTCAACAAATGGTTGCAGAAGCCCATTGACAGGGGGCTGCCAGAAATTCAGGCCAGATTCACAAGAGGATGTATAACACAGGATATCATTGCTGATAGCAGGTGGATGTGGTATTTTACTGACTGTAAAGGCATTTGACTGTGTGGATCAGAACAAAGTATTGATAAGCTTGACAAGAATAAGAATTTCAGAACTTCATTGAGCTCATGTGAAACATGCACGTGTAACAAGAGGCAGTTCTATGAACAGAACAAGGGAATATAATATGGTTTCAATCAGGAGGCCTGTGTCAGGGCTGTATCATCTCACCATACATACCCAATCTGTATGTTGAACAAATTGATAGAAGTTGGACTGTACAAATAAGAAAGTAGCATCAGAATGGGAAGGAGACTTATTAACAAGCTGTGATGTACAGATGACACAACCTTGCTTGCTGAAAGTGAGGGGGCCTTGAGGTACTTGCCAATGAAGATCAAGGATTGCAGCCATCAATATAGAGTTCAACTTAATGTCAAGAAAAATTCTCACAACCATCCACAATGGTCACATCATGCTAAGCAGAGACGAGATTGAAATTGTCAGTGATTCCATCTTGCTTGGATTTATAATCAGTGTTCATGGAGGTGGCAGTCAAGGTATCGAACCACACATTGCATTGGGCAAATCTGCCAAAAAAGACTGCTTTTACTTTGAAGACTAGTATGAGCTCTGGTAGTTTTTAATCATCTCATATATATGTGAAATTGAACACTGAATAAGTAAGACAGAAAACAAATTGATGCATTTGAATTACGGTGCTGGCAAAGAATACTGAAAGTTGCCAAAAGAACACATAAAGCTGTCTTGGAAGAAGCATATGCGAAATGCTTTTTAGAAGGGAAGATGGCTAGACTTCATCTTACATATTTCAAAGATATTACAGGAGAGACCAATCTCTAGAGAAGGACATCATACCTGCTAAAGGAGCGGGGCAGTGAACAAGATGGCTCGACCAGGGGCTATATGAATGACTGGAACATAAGAACAACAGCAAAGGTCGGGTCAGGCTGGGTCATGTTTCATTCTGTTGTAGGTCGGACCACTGTGTGTGGAACCCTCCTGATGGCACCCAACAGCAACAACAAAAATGGCAACATTTTAAAGTAATGTTGTCTGAAGTTGGCTTTTAAAACAATGTAAACCTGTATGGATTATGTTTCTGTTGATTGCACTGAAAGCCTCCCTCCTGGTAAGAGAGAAAACTACCCTCCTGGTAAAAGTTCACCATTAATGGACTATTTTAGCAGCATGTAGGATTCTTTTTCATAATTTAAAATTCGGGAGCTTGCATGTGAATGGTTCTCCGGGTGAATATATGGAAATTATTGAGAGTATTTCTTCACTCATTCATTTCTTTTCACCTTCAAGAAACATCCATTATAGAGCATCGGAACCTTGAATACGAATGCTATACTGTAAGATGTTGAGATTATCATGACACAGGTCTACTCAGAGTGCAGTGAGAGTCCAGAGATGGGAGAACACTTCCAGTAGGAGAGGTGAGAAACTAGGAGAGGCAGTAAGGAAACAGTGCAGTGTTAGACTCAACTCTGAAAGAATGGCTAGATTTTAGCAGAAAGGCCCCAAAAGAGAAATGGTCTGGGTTGGGGAGAGAGAAGTGGGGAAGGCACAGATCAGGAAATAGAAGTAACCATTTGAAATAAATCTGTATGAGAAAAATAGTTTTGAGAAATAACATTAGGAAAATTGATTCTGAAATGATAAATGTATTTTTTAAATTATAAAAGTAACAAGCACTCATGGCAGGAAATTTATGCAACACAAATATTATAGTGAGTTCTCCTTCCTTACCTCTTCTAATTTTTGGTGCTGATGAGTTCCTTGGTCTGTGGATACATTCATTCTAATCTCCACTGCTATCTCCACAGGCCCTTTCCCCTTGCATGTCTTTCTGGGCCTCTGTTTTCTTTTCTTATGAGGGCATTAGTCCTCAAATTAGAGTTCATCTTCATCCAGTATCATCTAATTAAATTAATTATCTCTGTGAAGGATTTATGCAAAAATAAGATTTAATGCTGAGATTCCAGGTGGACATCCAGTCAAGTTACAGGAATCAAGATATGTATGCTTAGTGGGTTCACAGCTATTGGGGTGACACTAGTCTCAGGCTCTCTAAGTAGACATATGTACAATACAGTAGGTACAAACACATGCATTTATATATGTCTAGTTTTATTTCTACTTATATATATATGAAATTATTTAATCTAAATATCTATCCACCATTTGCCTGTCATTTTGCCATACTGTGCTGGCTTGTGTGTTGCTGTGGTGCTGGAAGCCATGTCAGCAGTATATCATATATCAGCAGGGTCACCCAAAGTGAATGGGTTTCAGCAGAGCTTCCTGACTAAGCTCAGACTACAAAGAAGGAATAGACTGTCCACTTCAAAGCCATTAGCCACTGAAAACCTTATAGATAAGAGTGAAAAACTGTCAGATATGAAACCCCCGTGAGTTGAAGCAGAGCACTGTCAGAGAGTACCAGAAGATAGGCCCCTAACGTCAGAAGTCTCTGAAAATATGATTGAGTAAAAGCTTCATTTTTATAGAAGAATTGGCCATAATGCAGTGCGGTAATAAAGCCTTCAGGACCTTCATTAGCTGATGGGACATGACTCAAAATGAGAAGAAATAGTTGAGAACCTCAATTAGTAATTGGAACGTGAAATGCATGAAGTATGAATCTAGGAAAATTAGAAGTCCTCAAAAATGAAATAGAACACATAAAGATTGACATTTTAGACAGTAGTGAGGTGAAATGGATTGGTATTGGTCAATTTGAACCCGAAAATAGTAGTCTGTCCTTAGTCTGGAAGCTCTGCTGAAACCTGTCCACTTTGGGTGACCCTGCTGCTATGTGAAATTCTACTGATACTACTCATATGATTTACTATGTTGGGAATGACAGGTTCAAGAGGAATGGTGTGACATTTATTGTCAAAAAGAACATGCCAAGATATATGTTAATGTACAATGCTGTCTGTGATAGGCTAATATCTATCTGCATACAAGTTATCCAATCAATACATATATTAATATTCAAGTTTTTGAACAAACAACTAAAGCCAGTGATGTAGAAATTAAGGAATTCTACCCATGTCATCAGTCTGAAATTGATCAAACATGCAATCAAGATGCATGGATTTTTATTAATGGTAAGGGGAATGCAAAAGGGGAAACAAAGAAGAAGGAACATTAGTTGGAAAATACAGTCTTGGAACAAATTTTGCAAGAACAACAACTTCTTCATCCCAAACACCTTTTCTCAACACCAAAAATGGCGACTATACACATAAACTCCAGATAGAATACACAGAAATCAAATGGACTACTTCTGTGGGAAGAGACTATGGAGAAATTCATTATCAGTAGCTAAAACCAGACTGAGGCCCAACTATGGAACAGATCATCAATTGCTCATATGTAAATTCAGGTTAAAGCTGAAGAAAGTTAAAACAAGTCCGTGAGAGCAAAAATATGACCTTGGGTCTATCCCACCCGAATTTCAAAAAACAATATTGTGTATTGTGCTATGTGTCAATGTGTTTAATGTACCAAAATGACAGAAAGACTCAATGAGCTGTGGGATGACATCAATAACATAGTGAGTGAAGAAAGCAAATGGTAATTTAAAAAATAAAGAAAGAAAAAAATCACCATGGCTGTCAGAAGAGACTCTGAAACTTGCTCTCAATCATAAAGTGGCTAGGGCAAATGGAAGAAATGATGGCAGCGGTGAGCTCAACAGAAAAATTTAAAGAACAGCTTGAGACGACAAAGCCAAATATTCTAAAATGTGAAACTACCAAGAGCTAAAAAACCAAAAGTATGAAGAACATGCACAGCATACCTCAAACTGAAAGAACTAAAGAAAAAAAATTCAACAAAAGAAAAACTTCAAATCTCAGTTGCAATATTGAAAGATTCCATGCACAAAATATTGAATGATTCAAGAAGCACCCAATGAAGATGAAAAGAATACTTAAAGGCACTTACAGGCACCTTTTTGTACTTGGAGGTACAAAAAAGAACTATTTGACATTCAACTATTTCAATTGTGGCTAGCTGGTCAAGAACCAATGGTACTGCAGGAAGAAGTTCAGGCTGCACTGCATCCATTCTCTGAAAACAAGAATTGATGATGGAATACCAATTGAATGATGAAATTGATGGAATACCAATTGAAATGCTTCCGCAAGCTGAAGAAACACTGGAAGCACTCACTCATCTGTGCAAGGAAATTTGCTACCTGGCCAACTGATTGGAAGAAATCTCTATTTGTACCCATTCTAAAGAAAGATAACCCAACAGAATGCTCAAGTTGTAAAACAATATCATTACTATTACATGCAAGTAAAACTTTGCTAGACTCCTTCAACAGGGCTTGTAGATGTATATTGATAGGAAGCTGCCAAAGGTTCAGGCCAGATTTTAAAGGATGTGCAACAAGGGATATCATTGCTGATGTCAAATGGATCTAGATTTGAAGCAGAGAATATCAGAAAGATGTTTACTTGTGCTTTATTGACTAATAAAAAGGCATTAGGGGGCTGAGCTCTGGTGGCATAGCGGTTGTGTGTGGGACTGCAGCCCACAGGGTTGATGGTTCAAATCCAGCAGCAGCTCTCCAGGAACAAGGCTGAGCTTCCTACTCCCACCAGGGTAGTGATGCCACAAGAAGAGGCACTAGGTTGTGTGGATTATAACAAACTAGGGATAATCTTGAGAAGAATGGAACTTCCAGAACATTTCATTGTGCTTATGTAGAACTTGTAGATGGATTAAGAAGCAGCTGTATGAACAGAACGAGGAAATATTGCAAGGTTTTAAATCAGAAGAGGTGGCCTTCAAGGTTGAATCCTCTCACCATACTTTTTCAACCTGTACACTGAGGAAATAATCTGGATATAGTCCAGAGTGTAGATTGTGAAAGTATGATGAGAGGATACTTACAAGCAAAGAATCTGGATTATATGAAGAAGAACGTGGCATCAGGATTGGAAGAAGGCTAATCAACAACATGTAATAGGCAGAAGATGCAACCTTGCTAGCTAACATGAGGAAGACTTGAAGCCCTTACTGATGAAAATCAAGGACTGCAGTCTTCAGAATGGATTATATGGAAGTCAATGTAAACAAAGCAAAACCTCCGTTTTGAGGTAAACTCAGAAACCAAACCATGGCCATTGAGTTGATGCGGACACACAGTGACCCTGTAGGACACAGCAGTTCTGCCCCGGTGGGTTTCTGAGACGGATTCTTTAAGGGAGTAGGAAATCCCATCTCTCTGTTGGAGCTGCTGGTGGTGCCAAAGTGCTGACTTTCCAGTTAGCGGCCCAACGCATTATCGATATGCCACCAGCACTCCTTACACCAATAGGCCATCGCATGATAAATGGGGAACCGGTGGAAGTTGTCAAGAATTTCCTCTTGCTTGGATCCTCAATCAATACACATGGAAATGGCAGTCAAGGGATCAAACGATGCTTTGTGCTCGGTAAATCTGCTACACGAGACCTCTTTAGAGCATTGAGAAACAAAGATGCTACTTTGAGGAGTACGGTGTGCTTGACCCAAGTCATGGTAACTTTAATTACCTCATACACATGTGAAAGTTGGGCATTGAATACAGAAGACAGAAGAATTGACGCCTTTGAATTATGGTGCTGACAAAGAATATTGAAAGTAATATGGATTGCCAAAAGGACAAACAGTTCTGTCCTGGAAGAAGTAATGCCAGTTCCTTAGAGGCAAGAATGACATCTAAGGAGTCAACCAACCACATGTAGGAAATATTCTAAGAGAGAAAAAAAAAGATAATTAAATGAGCAAAGCAATTCCTCAAAGCTTAGAGAAAGAGAAGTGTTCTTTACACATCATTTACAACGTATTAGGCATTAAAAGTAACCTAGAGATTATTTAAGGTATATTAGACGATGTACCTAGGCTACACGCAAATCATATGCCATTTTAGATCTGGGAGTTGAGCATCTGCAGTGTTAATCTGGGGCGGGGGCGGGGGGGGGGGAGGGGAGACAGGTCCTGGAATCAACTCTCCACGAATACAGAGAGATGACTGCATATAAACTCTAGGTTGACACTATTCTGCCACCTTCCAGCTCCCATATTGGAGGGTAAGTCTAAAAGTATGGTTAGTAGCGTGACAGGTCACACATGCATAGGTTTATTACAAATAAAATGTGTTTAAACATGCTTCTGCAACTAGTGGATGCTTACAGACAATTCTCTCAGTAAAATACTTTTTTTCTTCTCCTTCCCCAAATTCCAAACTCATTGCCATTGAATAAATTCTCATTTATAGCGATTCTTTTATTGGGGGGGGGCATCACTGCCCTCTGATGGGAGTGGGAGGCTCAGCCTTGCTCCTGGAGAGCTGCTGCTGGATTTGAACCGCCAACCCAGTGGGCCGCAGTCCCGGTCTCAGCCCCCTATAGTGATTCTTTAGAGCAGAGTAGAACTACCGCTTTGATTTACTGAGACTATAAATCTTTAAGGGAGCAGAAAGCAGTGGGAACAAAAGTCCTATCTTTCTCCCTGGGAACAGCTAGTGGGTTCAAAAGGTTGAGCTTGTGCTTAACAACTGGAAGCATACAAGAAATCCAACCCAAACAGCAGTTTCTAATGGGATCTGTTGGTACAGTTAAACTCAAAGCAGAGAAATCAGGAAGTTACAGAAACTGTTTTGGGTTTTTTTTGGGGGGGGAGGGGGAGTGTGAGAGGGACCCAAAGAGGTGGTCTTGATAGATTTCCTGAAAGGACATGGAACAATGATGGGATTTTTTTGGTTTCATTTTGTTTTGTTTTCTCAAGGATGGGATTTATCTTGAAGACTTTTTTTTAAAAATTGAAAACTGACAAAAAGGCCAGGAAAATTGCACCAAGGGATTTTCTCTATTACAACAATGCACCTGCTATTCTTTGAGTTTCACAAGAGCTGCTCTGTGAGGATTTCACTGGGAAACCCTATCCCATCCACTCTAGAGCCATCTAGACTTCTTTCCATTCTCTAAACTCCAAGAGCTTGAAAAGGAGCATGATTTGAGTCCTTTGAGGATACCCAAGCTGCCTTTTGACAGGGCACACACAGAAAAGTGCAGAATTCTGTAGGAAAAGGTTAGAGAGATGGAAACACTGCCTTCTGAAGCAGGTGGACTGAGTTGGAGAATAAGTCGAGGGGAAAAATAGCATCACATTTTGATATTGTTGCTTAATAAAAGTTTCTGTAAGTTTGTAACAGTTATTTTTGACTTAGTATTATATTGTTGAGAAGACTACTTTCAGCTTATTTTTCGTTGCCGAGAATAGTGGTTTTCAATCTTCCAAATGCTGTGGTCCTTCAATACAGTTTCTCATGTTGTGGTGTCCTAACCATAAAATTATTTTTGTTGCTACTTCATAGCTGTAATTTTGCCACTGTTATGAATTGGGCAATCCCTGTGAAAGGGTTTCTTGACCCTCAAAGGGGTCATGACCCACAGGTTGAGAACTGCTGCCTTAGAAGGTGAGATTTAAAATATTTCCTTTGATTCCAGAGGGCTAGTTTCATATTACATGCTTAGAAGAAAACTGTTTACATGGTCTGCTTGGAATTCATAGATAATTATTAAACAGTGTATGTGTGTCTTTCATTGGTTCACAAAAAATGAAAATAAAAAAGCCCTCACTGCTATTAAGTTGATTCTGATTCACAGATATTCTCATCTTCTTAAATATTATGGCGCCTCCTTTGTACTTTTATTTTTATTTTTGAAACCTTATTTACATTAGACCTTCCCCTGTATTTTTCATGTTGCTTAATATCTCTTTCATCTCTTCCATTACTTTGGCTTTCTGTGCTACGGTCTATATAATTTTCCTGAGATCTATACTTTAGGTCATAGTTTGTATCTTTAGCAGTGACTCTTAACTTGTTCACTAAGTTCTAAATTTCAAGTCGTATTTCTTTTCATTTGCAGAGGTCCATGAGGCTCTGGAGGCACTGTCAGATCAGTGTTGATTTACTAAATACAAGGCTGGCAGTTCAAATCAACCAGCTCTCGGCAAGAGAAAGGTGAGGCCATCTGTTCTCAGAAAGACGGACAGCCTTTGGAACCCTATATGGGTCACTGTTCTGAATAAATTTGATGGCAGTGGCCTGGTTTGGGTTTTCAGAGGTTCTGGTTGGCTCTTTTAAAAAGCTGCTGGGACATTTCTATAGTTTTTATTCCACAATTTTAAACATTTTCCCTCCTTTTGGAATTATTGAATATACTCTATATTCCTTGACTAACAATTCCAGTCTTTGAAGATTTATGGTTCTGATTTTTCTGTTGGGTTTTGTTACAACATGACCAGATTTTAAGCAGGACATCATTGATATGGTATTGTATTATATTTATTTTAATTTTAAAATGCCATGGGACATTGTTAAATTGTTAAAAAGCGGGATGTCTGGTCACCTTAGTTTTGTATGAGATGCTTTGTCTTTATGATTTCATGTGCTGTGATTTTTGTCCTCATATTCTTCAGCCCTTTACCTGAGGAAGTATGTTGAGTCCTGAGCTGAAGATGGTTTCTTCTGGAGGGAATTTCCATATGCTTTTAGAGGGCAAATTTTATGTCCAAAGATGACACAATAAAGCCACGATCCTACATGTAGTTTTGAAACTCCTCCCATTGAGAAATGAGGTCTCTTTTCTTGCAACTTGAGTTTGGGAAGACTTATGGCCAGGGCAAAAAGGACACTATGGGACTCCCAAGGCTGGGAATCAAAGGAAATATAGCTTCCTCCTTGTCCTCTGGGGACACTGTGCACTTGGAACTAGCTTGTATACAATGAGAAAGTCCACGTCGTCGCCAGGAGAGAATACATGTAGCTGTTACACCAACAGCTAAAGCCGAACTCCCAACCCATAGTCAGCATCAGCCATCAGTTACCTGGGTGAGTGAGCTTTCAGATGACTCCAGCTTTCAGCCAGCAAGTGACCCCAAAACTTTCCAGTCATCATGAAAGGACAAGTCGTGCTCTTTCCAAATTATTGAGCCATCCGAAACCCTGATCATTGTACAATTGATGTCTTATCACTGATTTGGAGAGGGGGCCTGTTTTTTCACTACCTATCACCAGAATATTTTGGCTAGACAAGAGCAACCAAAGACCACTTTGTGGTGGCATAAAACTTCTTAATATGGTATTTCTACTCAACTCTGGTAACATCCACCAAATGATTGGGTGGGAGTACGCAAATGGGATTTGTGTCACATCAAGAGAGGATATTGGTCAGTCTCCCTTACCGGTCTGGCTCTAAGGGGTTGAGCCATCTTTGAAGCAGCAGGAGAGAAGAGAGAAACCATGAAAGAGCACTATCAGGATCTCTGTCTGATGGAGCAGAGGCCTCTGAGACTAGAGGCATCACAGACCTGGCACGGAGACCGAGGAGCGGCACTGTGACTGTGGGTGCCTTCTCCTTATCCGGCCCGAGATGACGGAACTGTGGGACAGAGTGACATGCAGACCGGCTTCCTGACCCACAGAAGCAAAGACCAAGGGGTCTTGTGCCTAAGAGAATTAGGACCGAAAAGAGACTTGCCTACCATGTGGCTAAGAGGCTGTGGCCTTCCTTAATAAACCCTAATTGTGAATATTGTCTGTGAGTTCTCTGTGGTCATTGCAACAGAATATGGGACCCAGCATAGATGTAGAGTGGTGCGGGAGGAACAGATGATGTCAGACAAGGAAAAGAAGCATGGGGCTTGAAGACTTGTCTGACATTTGCCTCATGCGTGCATGGCATTAGGGAAGCCAGAGAAGGTCACATATGCCCATCTTCATTGCCACTAGTTGCAGACTTTGAAGTAAATTCTGGGTTTAGCAGTTTGGGGCTAACAAAAGTAGTATGAGTTCAGTCTACAAGCCTGCTTGAGGAGGGTTTGTAACCATGGATTCTTAGATGAGATCATTTTTTACCCCTTTCACCCAAAGCCATGGGTCAATGTGGAAATTTGTCTTGTGGTTTGGAGATATGAGGAGACACTAGGTCTACTTCTCATGGATCCTTGTCCTGTGTGTCTAATCCCTTAGTTTGGGAGAGCTACCATTAGACAAGCCAGGGCAGGCCTTGGGCTTTTATTCCTGTCTCATGCTCCCTGCAAATGAAACAACAACAAACAAACTGAACAAAACAAGCAACCTGATGCTTACGTTCTTCAGTGATAGGTAAATGCCCCTAAAATGTAATAATCTTCACTGCTTCCTTTATTGAGGTTCCCCTTTAACTTTTGGTCTATTCATATCTTACTCCCTGTCGCCGCCCTCCCCACCCCCATCCCTGCAGCTCTTTGATGCATTAAAAAAGATGATTTGCATATTATAAATGAAATTTTGGTGGTTTTCGGCAGTTGGCTTGTTCCAACTTCATTTTTCATTTAACGCTGACAGCGCCGTTGATACCATTTATTAAGGTCCTGGCTGTTCAACTCCTTTGTTTGGAAACATCTGTGTTTCTTCGGACTTCCTTCCTCCTGTCTGTCTTTTGACTGTCAACTTCTGCTTCAGCATTCACAGCACCGAGAGGGAAATAAAAAAAAATAAAATCCAACTCTCTATTCTACCTCATAATTCGCACGTTAAAGGGAGGACACTTTAGACCAAATCAAGATTTTGCTGAACTCCATCTAGCAGTCTATGTCTCTAAACATTTTAGTAATACAACTTCTTATCATGCTGGATATAAATGACCCTATATATTGATGTGTAATCTACATCGTATTTATTGTCTATTGCTCAAGATTCATGAGAGCTTTAATCTACTTATATAGCACATCAATTTAAGCAGTCATAGAGAAATTACTAGAGTAGATATGTTCAGTCATTGTGATGGCTACTGTTATGTGTCAACTTGGCCTGACCATGATTTTCAGTGTTATGTAACTATCCTCTTTTGTGGTATTATATAATTATCCTCTATTTTACCTGTTGCAAATCCTAAATCTCTGTTGTGCTAGCGATGCAGAATTAGGGTGAGGTGTATTTTTAAACACACCCTTAGTAAAATCAGAATGTTCCTCAAGTCATACCCTAATTAACAATTGTCTGATGTAAGAGGTGTTTCCTTGTGGGTTTGGACTGTGTTCAATCTATATGGATGCTCTAGAAAAGCTCTATTTCTGAATCCTGCACTTGGACTGCCATCCTCTAACCTGTGACTCCTGAAACTTGAGGCAGCACCCAGCTGTCTGACCAGCTGATTCTCGGATTCACCATTTTCTGCAGTCCTAGGGTCCTGCCACTTGCTGTCTGATCTGATGATTTGGGGTTCATCAGTTTCCAGCCTGATGCCTGACCCACGAAGTTGTGGCTTAGCAACTTCCACACCACATGAGTCCTTTCCTTAAAGTCACTATCTCTATCTCTCTCATCTAGATGTCATCTATATCTCTCTATATCTCTATTTATATCTCTATCTATCTATACACACACAACCACACACACAGGGTTTCTCCACCACAAGCACCACACAAAATTTTTTTGTTGTACACATTTTTCCTCCCGGGCAAGGAGCCAGAAACTTGCTCTAAGTGAGTGCACCCAGTGGCATTACCTGGGAAGACCCTCTGGTCATAGTGAGTTTTTTTGTAAAAGCAGTTTCACTTGAACCTCTTTCTTTGTGGTGATCTTTTTAAGTGAACAGTTTGCAGCTGTGAAATTTTATTTCCTGCTTGGGAAAAAAATGCCACATAAACTGTTGTGATGTTGAACACAGATTTCAAGGACAGAACTATGAGGAAAACTGAAGTGTGTGAGTGATTTTCTCATTTCGAAAAAGGTGAAGTCGATTTATGACATTTATGAACAAACCTTGTTCAGGAAGTCTGTCAACTTACCAAATGGATGAAAATGTCCACTTGTGGTACATTGGGTTTTTTTCCCAACTAAGTCAGACTGTTAATCAAGCTTTCTATTTAGAGGTACTGAGAAAAGTGTGTAACTGTAAAAAAAAAAAAAAAAAAAAGACCTGCTTTGTGGCAGACGGGACTGGTTTTGCCACCACGTCAATGTACCTGCTCACACAGTCATCTCGCTGCACCAGTTTTTGGCAACAAACAGCATCCCTCTCTTGCCTCTCACACCTTACTTACCTGACCTTGCACCATGGAACTTATTTTTGTTTCTGAGACACGTGAAAGAGGCGTAGAAGAGGTGAAGGAAAAAAGGAGGGAGGTGCTGTCAGCCATCCAAACAGATGAGTTTGAAAAATGTTTCCAAGAATGGAATTGTAGATTTGACCAATTTATTGAATGCAATAGAGAAATATTTTGAAGGTGATAAGGGGGGTACCCCCTCACATATATATCAGTTTGCTTCTCTAGAGAACCTAGTCTAAGGAAATAATTATTTATATTCGTAAGATTTTAAAATTGGAAATCACTCCTAGTCTGAAAATTCTTGAAAAAGCTACTTAGAATAGTTGGAAAGATTATTATTTGATACTCAAATTAGTTCAAGTTTTACAGTATAGGCAGTGTATTGATTTTCCTCAATGAAAATTTCATGAACACTTTTTTTAAAACTTTCAAGTTATTGTTGCAGATAATTAAGATGCAACACAAAGAAGAGATAGAGATTAGAAAGCTAACAAGTTGGAATTTGTGTTTAAGTACTGAATGAATTATAGTTACTGTTCTGTCAGACTAATTTTGCTTCAGTATAATTACTCAGACTTAATGAAAGAGCCCTCTCACAACATGTGAAAGAGCTGTGATGGCACTTGGTGGGGAATTTGGGAATTCTAAGAATCTCTCATAATAATTGCATGCTATAATGAAGTTTGAAAAAAAAACTGGCAACCTCATTTTCTTACATCCAGAGTAACCTAGGACATTTTTTAAATTAAAGAAGAGCATTCTAGATTTTTAGGGAGTAGTGTCAAATAGAGTGGTATGATAAAAATGAAGTCAAGTTTCCATTTTTAAAAGACATACATAAAAGGCACAGAAACAGGGAAAGTTAAAACTTAGGAGAGAAGGGGGTTCAATTCTTGATCAGGCAACTGCCCCAATAAAAGGGCAGTTGGGAGTGGAAGGAAGGGAGGTTCCAGAGAGAACAGTCCAGGTCCCTGGGGAAAATGTGACTACCACTGAGGGCTCCTGCAGATAAGTACCTAGTAGCCACTACTATCTTTCCAACCTTCCATGCTAGGAAGAAGGGTGGCATTCACAGATGCTGGCTTGGCACACCAGTGAATTTTTTACTCTCATCCCGGACACCATGAAATGATTCTGTTCAGCTTCAATTTCTGGGCCATCCTACTAATAACATGTTTGATTTCAGAGACCTCCCGTGGGTCATTTAAAGTGAGAGATAAATGACAAGGAAAATATTGGCTGTGGTAATTCACTGAGAAACTCATTCTTATGAAAATGTGAACAGTTTATTAGCTGACAAGACAAATTATTGATAGGTGAGGCTTTTCTGGTTTTGAGCAGAGGAAGTTCAGGGAAGGTGACAGGAGGGGCAGAGGAGTAGGCGAAGCTGAAGAAAGAAGAGGCTCGGGCTGTGTTTATTGTTGATATTAGGTGACAAATGGAAATTACCGAAGAGGAATTTATATGTGGGAGACTTGATAGGCCATCATCTCTATTCCCATAGTGCTAAAGGTGGAGAAGCACAATATGTGAAGCCAATTTTGTTATTATGCTATGAAATTGTTAGTGCTACCAACAGCATAAAGGGAGTGTGTTGTTTCCATGGTTTATAATGATGCTGTGAATTAGGCATTGGGCTGATAACTGCCAGGTTGGATGTTGAGAATCTCTCAGCTTCTCCAATGGATAAAGCTGAGTCTGTTTACTCCCAGAAAGGTTTGCCATCTTGGAAACCATATATAGGAAGCCCTATATCTGTCAGAACCAACAAATTCAAGTGGGTTTACTTCAGTTACTATTGTGGTTTTTAACAGAAAACAGCAGTCAGGAAGTCAAACAATGTTTTGCATTGGACAGATGTGATTTAAAAGAACTCTTTAAATTTTTAAAGATGAGAGATGCTATTTGAGCGACTAAAATATATCTGACCCCAATCACATTGCTGTTGTTTGGTGCCATCAAGGCCCTTCTAACACAGCTCATCTATGTGCAACATAAGAAAACACTGCTTGACCCTGTGCCTTCTCAGACTTGTTATGTTTGAGCTCATGGTGGCAACCACTGTGTCAATTCATCACCTGGATGGGTTTTCTCTTTTTAGTTAACTCTGTACTTTACCAAGCATGATGACCTTTTCAAGGTCAAGATGACCTTCTGATAATGTGTTCAACGTACTCAAGGGGAATCTCACCCTCCTTATTTGTAAGAAGCATTCTGGCTGTACTTCTTCCAAGATAGATTTATTTTTAACATTCTTTGCCAGCATCATAATTCAAATGCATCAATTCTTCTTTGGTTTTCCTGATCCAGTGTCCACCTTTTTTTGTTTTGTCTTTGGGGCATCACTGCCCTCTGGTGGAAGTGGTTGGCCCAGCCTTGCTATTGGAGAGCTGCTGCTGGATTCGAACCCCAAGCCAGTGGGCTGTAGTCCTGCACACAACCACTACGCCACCGGGACTCAGCCCCTAACTTTTAAGATATATATGAAGCAATTGAAAATACTATGACTTATGTCAGGCTCTCTTTAGTTCATAAAGTCAAATCCCTGCTCTTCAGCATTTTAAATAGCTCTTGGGCAGTCTATTTGCCCAGTGTAATATGTCATTTGATTTCTTGACTGCTGCTTCATTGACTGTGGATCCAAGCTGGATGAAATCTTTGACAACTTCAATTTCCTCTCTAGTCATCTTGATGTTAACTACTAGTTTTATTCTGAGAATTTTGGTTTTTGGAGTCCTGGTGGTTTGGTGGTTCGGTGTTAGCCAACAGTTTCAAATCACCAGCTGCTCCTTGGGAGAAAGGTGGGGCTTCTGATTCCTATAACGAGATATAATCTTGGAAACCCACAGGGGCACTTCTATCCTGTCCTGTGGGGTTGCCGTGATCCAGAATCTGCTCAGTGGCAGCGAGGTTTTCATTTTTCAAGTTTTACATTGCGTTGCAGTCTTTCATTGTCACCAGCCAGTGCTTCTTTCTGTTGTATATAGAGTCGCTGCGTGCCGGTGGTGCTGTTGGGAACGTGTTGGGTGGCTAACTGCTAGGCCAGTGGTTCAAACTCACCAACTCCACTGCAGGAGAAAACGGAGGCTATTTGCCTCTATAATTGATTGTTCTCAGTCTCAAGAACCTTCTCTATGGCCACTATAAGTTGGCATCAACTTGAAGACAGTGTGTTGGGTTTATGAGTTGGAACAAATCTAATAGAACCTAGCTCTACGACCAACAGTGAAAATTGCTGTTTCAGAGAATGCCTGCAAGCTAACTTCTCCAATGTCTTGTGACTTATACAAAGGAGCGACCATTTTACTCCCCCTCCTTAAACTAGCCAGCCTCCCATATTTATTAGGTACTATCTTATTGATTTCAGTGCCAACGTTTTCACAAAATATTTCAGGCTGCTTGCAGGAAGTATACTTGATCAGCAGCAGTGATCCCAATTTGTTCAAGAAGTTTGGGGACTTGCTGCTTATCATTGTGAGGGAACAAACATTCAGGACTTCCTGACAGGTGGGAATTGGCATTTTACCATATTAACCTGCCAAAGTGGAGCAGACCAGGCCTGGTATCTCTTTACAGCAAATAGCATTTGGGCGATTCAAATCATACCATTCCAGGAATTCACCCTACTTTATAAGATTTTCCAAGGCCACCAGGTAAGCCATTTAAATCAGTCTACAAGTACAGGAAATGTTTTTTAAATAATTACTTGGGGCTTGGGTCCATGTTGACAGAGAAAATTAGTGTTCATTCAATAATTTATACACAACAACCTAGGCGGCATTCTCTCCACTTCCTTCCTAGGTTGCCCTTTCCATTGTCCGTCATTCCTGCCCTGTCCTCCCTGTTGGGCTTCGTTCTGGGGCCAGGGCTGCCCTTTTAAGCAGCTGATTAGTCTGAGGAGCAAGTGTCTCCTAGGTGTTCATGTTCACTTTATAGGCCAGTCTACTTTTGGGCTGAAAGGTGAAGCCTCAGAGTTAGTTTAAATTAACAGAGGGAAAAATTTGGAGTGATATGGAAGTTTTCCAAATTCCTCATGATGAAACTCACTTAATTTTTAGCCTTCTCAAATTTACGCAGAGGTTATTTTCCTAAGCTTGCTCTTGTTTTTAAATAAAAACTACATAGGAAATACATTCTTATTGTAAAAAGTCCACTCAGAAGTATCTACATATTAAAGTCCACCTTCAATGAAGTTTTTTTGTTTGTTTTTGTTTTTTGGGCATCACTGCTCTCTGGTGGTGGGAGTAGGAGGCCCAGCCTTTTGCTCCTGCGGGGCCACTGCTGGAATTGAACCTCCATCCCAGTGGGCTGCAGTCCCGCGCACAACCACTACACCACCGGGGCTCAGCCTGAAGGTTTTTTTTTTTTTTTAATTACTTCTCCTTTCCCTGGCAGAGGTGAAGGGAACAGAGCTGACTCTAGGCGTCTCCGCATAGCTCTTTCAGTTTCCTTCCCGGTGCTAGTCAGAATAGGTTCTGCTATGCTGCAGCAAAAACAAGCCTCCACACCTTGCTCATTAACTTTGCCTTAGCTCATGCCATACATCCCCTCCCTTCCAAATGTTGTTGTAGGAATCCAGGTGGTTCTCCTCTTACGACTCCATCTGGAACACAAACCTGCCAGAGACACTGAGGCAGAGGAGGAGAGGGTGGGAAATGCACACCTGCTCCCATGTGGCTGGCACCAATGGTTTGGGCCTAGCTACTAACCTAAGGGTTAGTTGTTCAAACCTCCCCAGGGGTGCCACAGAAGAAAGGCCATATGACAGCTACGAAAACTCCAATGAGCATTTCTGCTCTGTAGCAGATGGGGTTGTCATGAGTGGGACACAACCTGACAAGGATATCTTTTTTTTTTTTGGGGGGGGTATCATTGCTCTCTGGGGTAGTGGGAGGCCCAGTCTTGCTCCTGGAGAGCTGCTGCTGGATTTGAACTGCCAAGCCAGTGGGCTGCAGTCCCACACTCAACCACTAAGCCACCGGGGCTCAGCCCAGACAGCGATGTTTTTTATATTGTTGTTTTCTCAATTTCCATTGACCAGTACTGGCAAGCATCACTTCCGCATCCAACCCATTGGCCAGAACTCACTATAGGACCCCAACTTAACTCTGAGGGAAGTCGAGGGCCATCCTGTGTGTCCAGGAATGCAAGGAAACTCCATGACAGGAGCTTGGGTTAGTTCTACCATCTCCCCTCTCTCACATCACTTCTTCCCCAACACCTATGCACTCACTCATGGGGACTCCAAATATTTTCAATATGTTTATAAGTATCTCCAGACCCCTTTCTGCAGACGAGTGTTCCTAGGAATGAGCTAGCTAGGTTAGGTGCCAAGAAAAGAGAGGGTTTGGAAAGCAGCCATGAGGTATGAAGAGAACGAAATTCATCGATGGGGAAGAATTTCATGCATGAGAACAGAAGTCAGCAGAAACCAGCCTTCCTTCCCTGCAAGCTTTGTTACCATCTGGCCCTGCTCTGGTATGAGACATGGGGGAGGTGGAGTTCTCCATCTGTCTCTGTACCACAATATGAAGAGGTGGTAGTGTCATTCCCTCCTACCCCCCATGAGACTCATTTTCTAAACAGGACATCTGATTTCTACCTCCTATCTAAGAGAAAAGACAAACTAAGAATTTTTAAAGGATGTAAAAGATTTCTCTTGGAAGCTCTGTGGACTTTCTCTTTGATTGCTTTCAAAGTAGCACAGGCCTCTTGATCGTCACCTCCCCCACTCTGCCTTTCAGAAAAAGTCTTTTGTTCCTTGCACTGTACACTCAGTACCTTAACAGAGGACACACACACACACACACACACACACACACATACACACACACTCAACTACAGAAATTATCCCCCCAACTTCTTAAGTTCCTACTTGTTTTCCTTCAAGTCCCACCTTCTTTTGCTACAGTAGAGTCAAACGATTATTCATGAGTTAGACACCTGGCCTAATTTGTGGTTGTAAAGAATTTATTAATTCATACGCCAGTTGTGATTTATGAGCAAAGATTTTTAATTAGGCTATGAAGTCCACTAGTGGTGGGTTTCTGTAGCTTACACAATCATCTCTCTGCCGCTTGTCCCTCTTCCTCCAAGGACTCAGTGTCTTTAGTACCACGATGTTTCCATCCCTTCACAAACTTAGGGCTTTCTTCGACATGATCCAGCCTTCATGCTCTGTGGTCATGCACAGACAGACAGATGATTATAGACAGGGAGGAAGTGATTACCAGATTGTTTGTCTGGCCTTAGGAGAAAGTTCAATGAAATTTAAATGAGTTTTAAAGAGACATGCAGGATTTTGAGCTCTCACTTAATTGTAAGCTCTAATCTAAGAACAATTAGTTCTTGTAATGGGATCCTGTTCAATACTTGTCTTCATGAATTGATCTTCATGATTGAAGATATGGGCACTATGGCAATATGTGGTAAAGAAATCAGATTGTGTCCAGCTCTCAGAAATAACAGTGTCTGTGGTCCTAAAGGCGTGTCCTAAAACAAGTAGTCATCTAAGCAAAGTCTACCTGTAAGGTGCACACACCCTGTGTGACCCAGAATTTTAGATAATGAAATTTAAGATTAGAGGAGGGGTTGTATTAGAATTTAAATTCTGAGTACCTGGTTTGCAGAAAGCTATGGTGACAGGGAAAGCCCCAAATTCATTTATAGAAAACCCTTGTGAATTAAGCTTTTGCTGAATTCCCTCTGGCCAATGACCAAGAATATGAATAGACTTGCTTTCAGACAGAGGGCATCGGAAAGTGGATTACTATAGATACAGTTATGTTAAAGTTGAACATATTGTCATTTGTTTTCATTTTTGACCCATTTTAAACTTGCTCTAGTTTTTATTTTCTTTTGTTATCTCCTGGATTGAGGCTTTTCTGTGTTTCAGTTTGTCATTGAACTAAGGCATGAAACAAAGGAAACAGGCACAAATTCATGAGCAGTGTCAGATGAATACACTAGAGTTTTGGGTGGGACTACAGAAGCAGAAAGAGGGCCATGATTGGAACACATACTTTATGTTAGGTAGAAAGGCTTACAAGACTGATCAGGACATCACTGATAAGTCCAGTCTTAAGGCTATTTGACCTTCAGTACGGTCCATCCAGGACACATCCAGGCAAGCCCTTCATCAAGATTGCCCCTCCATGAACTGGCTGGAAAGGGGTGAAGGGACTCCACATTCCAAAGCACTCTGCATAAGGGTAAAATTATTCATCTCCCTGGTTGATGAGCAGAAGGAATTCAATGATGGCTTCATTTATCTTGAGACTGTGCAAATGGATTTGGGGTTTCACGGTCATCCAAAGCCTCCTGAAAATGAGGTGCTCAGAATTTAAGCTCCAATACAATTTAAAGGAAGGTATAATGTAAAAATGCACTTCATTGAAGAAAAACAGACTTCTTAAGTAAGTATTATTCTCTTTTCACAAAGCTGGCGTCCTTAAAAGTTTCAGTGACTTCATTTGGACATCCAATAAGAGAGAAGTAAGACTTACATTCTTGAGTTCTCAAGCTTCTGACAGACCACAAGACCCCATTTCCTTCCTCTCAGATAATTCATATGCAGAGAAGGGAGTAAAATGCCAACAGCAGGGGCGGTGACACAGAGCATGAAGGGAAAGTCTACAGTGTTACTTTGCAATGCACTTTACGAAGAAAAATCTGAATTTACATGGCTCTTTTCAGAAATTGCATTGAAATTTAATTATAGGCTCTTATGCAATTTACACGAAAAAAGCAATTTATTTAAAAGCTACCATGTGCTGCACACTGGGATAAGTGCTAGGGATACAAAAAGTGCAGTTAAAATATAGTTTTATCATTGAAGAAAATGCAAGACCTGGTTAGTAGGTGTTGCTATCCCTCCATCCCTGTTTCCTTTCTTATTTCCCTCCCTTATTGGTTTTCCCTGAATAGGATGCCCTGCATAAGCTATGAAACCCAATCTCAGACAAAAGTTAATTTTACACCCCTAGGTTCCTAGTGCTGCTGTAAAAGAAATGGCACCGTGAGCAATTTGACGGAATTGAAATGTATTTTCTTACTTCCAGAGCCTGGAAGTCTGAACCCTGGGCACTTGCTCTCAGGAGGCCTCATTCTTTGTGGGTTCAAGAGAGAAAAGCCTTGTCTCAGTTTCTGTGCTTCTCTAGTGTGGGTGGGTGCTTGGCTAACCTCTCTTTTGTGTCTCCAAAGTGATTAGGTCGAAAGCATACCCAATAGGGATGGCATCATTACCACAACAAAACCCTGTTTCTAAATGGGATTATAGATTAGGGGGACACAATTCAATCTATTAGAGTTACTGAGTGGTTTCCTGTATGAACTGCCTAGGCAAGGATTGCTTCCAGAGACCCCTCTAGAAGGTTTGAAGACTAAGGTGCACTTGACTCAAGTCATGGTATTTTCCATCACCTCATATGCATGTGAAAGCTGGTCAGTGAATAAAGAAGAATTAAGAAGAACTGCTGCAATTGCATTATGGTGCAGATGAAGCATATGGAATATATTATGGACTGTCAGAAGAACAAACGAACCTATGTTGGAAGTACAGACCCAGTGTTCTTTAGAAGGGAGGATATCCAGCCTTTACCTAACATACTTTGGACATGTTGTCAGGAAGGGTCAGTCCCTGGAGAAGAACAATCTTCCTGGCAAAGCAGAGGATCAGCAACAAATGGGGAGAGCCTTGTGGCAGTTACATAATCCGATGTCAATTTGAGGATTAAGATTGAAGGGGTAGGGCTGAGCCCCGGTGACGTAGTGGTTGTGCATGGGACTGCGGCCCACTGGGATGGAGGTTCAATTCCCGCTCACAGGAACAAAGGCTGGGCCTCCTACTCCCACCACCAGGGCAGTGATGCCTTAAAAAAAAAAAAAAAAAGATTGAAGGGGTGTTCCCGAGCTATTAGGACCATCAATGAGAACCTTGGACAGGGAATACATAGGCAATCAGAAATACAGAGAAGTCACAAATTGATAAATGGGATGTACTGAAGATAAAACACCTGTGTACAACAAAGGAATTCACCAAGAAAGTAATAAGAGAGCCCACAGATTGGGAAAATATCTTTAGCAATGACACACCAGACAAATGTCTTATCAGTAAAATTTACAATACCTTACTAGCCTACAGTAAGAAAAAAAACCTAATTGCTACTAAGGAGGTGGACAAAGGATCTGAACAGAAGTTTCACAAGGGCAGAAATCCAAATGGCCAATAAACATATGAGAAAATTTCCCCAGTCTTTAGCCATAAGAGAAATGCAAATTAAAACAACTATGAGATAGCATCTAACGCCCTCAAAGATAGCCAAATTTAAGAAATCAGAAAGTAACAAGTGTTGGAAGGGCTGAGCTGAGATAGGAACTCTCACCCACTATTTGGTGATATCTAAAACAGATGGAAATGGAGCTACCATATAACTCAGCAACCCCCCTACTGGATACATACCCAGAAAAGGCAAGAAACAAACCACAGCCAGACACTTGTGCTCCAGTGTTCATCGTGGCACAGTTCACAATTGCAAGGAGCTGGAAACAAACCAAATTTCCACCAGTAGACAAATGGATCAAAACACTGTGGTATAGACATACAATGGAGAACTATGCATCCCCTGAAAGCAGCGATGAACATGTGAAGCACATTGCTGCATGGGAAAACCTGGAGGAAATTGTGCAAAGCAAAGTAAGCCAAGCACAAAAGGACAAGTACAGCATGAGTCCACTGGGTTAAGCTTAAAAAATCGGGCATATGAGAAAAAACTACTGTGGGCTGAGCCCCAGTGGCGTAGTGGTTGTGCGCGGGACTGCGGCCCACTGGGATGGAGGTTCAATTCCAGCAGTGGGGCTGGGCCTCCTACTCCCACCACCAGAGAGCAGTGATGCCCACAAAAAAAAAAAAAAAAGGAGAAAAAACTACTGTATACATACAGTGAGGTCCAGGTACTATGGCAGGTGCCAAACTGAATCCAGGCAGCCAACTATGTGTATAGGGAAGGGAAAAGAAACAGAGAGAAAAAAAAGACATGGGTAGGAGGGGAGCAGGGCACTAATCCATTTAGGAGAGGGAGAGAGAGCCCAGATTTCAACCCAGTCCACCAAGACTTGAATACAACACACTGGCATGTACCAGGGAACCAAATGAGAGGTCTGCAGGGCCAGCCCCAATTCCAACGATGTGGACACCACCCCTTCACCCCCCAGAAGAATGCACTTGGGACAGCACTGAAGCTACAGCTTGGGGAGAGGGGCAAATCTGATTAAAGCACACAGGAGAAATGAAAGGGAATAGAGAGTGAGGGAAATAAATCCTGGCCCTTCAAGCCCTAAGGACAATATTCCTCCTCTGAGTAGACAATACACAGAGAGGACCATAGGGCCAATCCCACCAGAAGACACGATGTCTCGCATTGAATCATAGGGCTACAGGGACAACACTGGAGACACAGTGTAGGAATTGTGCCCAATCTGACCCCAACACACTGGGGTGAAACACGAAGGCATGCAACAGAGCAGTGAAGGGAGTACAGCAATGAAGTCCCTGGGGAATACCAAAAATAGAGTGTGGCATCCCATCAGGCTCAACTGAAACACTCTTCTAAAGACC
Organism: Nesogale talazaci; assembly: GCA_004026705.1. Classification (NCBI taxonomy): domain Eukaryota; kingdom Metazoa; phylum Chordata; class Mammalia; order Afrosoricida; family Tenrecidae; genus Nesogale; species Nesogale talazaci. The sequence continues at coordinate 3,907 of PVJH01027542.1, read as the reverse complement.
AAAAAACAGACCTGGAACTATTTATAGACTTTTCCTTTTTTTGTCATTGGCTTTCTTTTTGTTGTTACTTTGTTTTTGTTATTATATTGTTGGTTTTGTCTTCATTTATTGTTTTGCTTTGCCTAGTTTTTGCACTTATTAATGTCTCTGCATGTCTGTCTAGATAAGATAGGCAGGACAAACCATTTGGAGACAAAAACAACAGGACTGATGGTTCTGGAGGAAAATGGGAGAAGGGAAGGTGGGGATGAAAGGGGAGGGGTGGGAGCCAGCCCAGGGTAAACCAACCCAGGGACAAGGGAACAACAAGAGAACTAAAATAAATGGAGAGAAAGGCATAAGATGCCTAGTGGGGCTTAATCAAGGGCAATGTAATAGTGAGGGGTTACTAAGCCCTAATGAAGGCTGAACATGATGGTGGGACAAGAGGAAAGTAAAAGGAAATAGAGGAAAGAACTAGGAGACAAAGGACATTTAAAGAGGTCTAAATATAGGCCTGTACATATGTAAATATATATGTTAAGGAAATAGATCTATGTACTTATATCTATACGTTAAGAATTAAGGTAGCAGATAGACATTGGTTCTCTACTCAAGTACTGCCTCAACACAAGAACACTTTGTTCTAATAATCCAGCATTCTGTGATGTTTACCTTCCCAACACAATCACTGAAGACAAAATGAATGCACAAGCAAATGTGGTGAAGAAAGCTGATGGTGCCCAGCTATCAAAAGATATAACATCTGGGGTCTTAAAGGCTTGAAGATAAACAAGTGGCCATCTAGCTGAGAAGCAACAAAGTCCATATGGAAGAAGCACACCAGCCTGTGTGACCATGATGTGTCGATGGGATTAGGTATTGGGCATCAAAGAACAAAAAAATCATATCATTGTGAGTGAAGAGGAATGTGGAGTGGATACCCAAATCCCATCTGTGGACAATTGGACATCCCCTTACAAAAAGGTCACAAGGAAGAGACGAGCCAGTCAGGTTGCAGTATCACACTGGTAAAACATACAACTTTCCTCTAGTTCTTGAATGTTTCCCCCACAACTCTCGTGACCTCAATTCTACCTTACAAATCATACTAGACCAGAACATGTACACTGCTACATACAAGAGCCCGAAACACATGGAATCCAGGATAGATAAATCCCTCAGGAGCAACAATGAGAATAGAGATACCAGGAAGATAAAGGGAAGGTGGGGGGAGAAAGGGGGAATCGATCACAAGGATCAACATATAGCTCCCTCCCAGGAGGAATGAACAATAGAAAAATGGATGAGGGGTGAGAAAGGATGATGTAAGATATGAAAATAATAATCTATAACTTATCAAGGGTTCATGAGGGAGGGTTAGGGAGGCAGGGAAAATGAGAAGCTGATATCAAGGGCTCAAGTAGAAAGAAAATGCTTTGAAAATGTTGATAGCAACATGTGTACAAATGTGCTCGACACAAGGAGTGAATGTATGGATTATGATAAGAGGTGCAAGAGCTCCCAATAAAATTATTTATAAAATATAAAAGAGAGTGAAGGGGTGGAGTCTAGCTAGTCAATCATTGGATAGTCAATGAGGCCTCTGTATGGGCATGGCCTTCTCCTGAGAATTCTGGGTATGCCTGTAGTTCTTTCTTAGAGGTGGAAGACATACTCTACTCACTTCCTGGGAGATATTTCTGAGAAGAAGCCCTATGAAGCTATCCTGAGGCAGTCAGAGTTTTGGAACAGAAGGAATCACATGGAGATCCTTGCTAGAGATGAGATGCTTACAGTGCCACTGGATCCAGAAGTCTTCCCATCCTCTGACTTATGATCTTCCTACCTTTGGCATCTTTGTATACGTTTCATGCATCTGAAGAGGACTCTATAGACTGGTGTGGGACATATGAGCTAATATTGCACTTATGGACTTGATCTGTTCTGGAGTAGAATGTTTTCTCATTTTCCCATTTTTTTATATAAGTCTCCTTCTCATATACATATGAATGTCCATGAATTTGCTTCTCTCCACCTGGACTAACACAAGCCTCAACCAGAGTGATTGACACAGCGGCCGCAAGGGTGGACTCAATTACAGCAATGATTGTGAGGATGGTGTGGGACTGGCCAGGCAATGTATCATTCTATTCTATTTGGAGGCCCTCTAAGTTGGAATTGACTGTACAACACTTAACATCCGCATCCTATGCAGTATTGAATAAAATAAGGCACTACCAACATCTAAATATTAGATGCTAAAATATTAGTTTAAGTTATTAGACACAAGAATACAGTATTAAAGCCATCTCTTCAATGGGCCTTTCCTCCCAACTGGACAAAGATAATAATTTAAAGATAACAAGAGGGATATTAAATTAAGTAATAAGTAACCCTTAGTATGATCAGAATCCCTGGGTAGTAAAAATAGTTAACAAACTCAGTTGTTAAGCAAAAGTTCGGAGGTTGGAAGCCACCCAGAGGCACTCTTGGAATAGATGCCTGGCAATTGGCAAAGGGCTTTGCCATATTAACTTTAGTGACCATATAAATAGATAATGCCCTCATTTCCACTTCCCAGATGAGAAAACTGGGGCACAGAGAGTATTAGAACTTTCCTAAGCCTCCTATTGACTTACTGATTTAAATCTTGGAAGTCTGGTTACAGAATCCATAGTGGAAACACTAAGACATACTGCCCTTTTTATGTGGGAGATAGAAGCAAAGCTTGAGATCTTCTGGAGAAAGATTTTGCAGCTGACAGGGCAAACTGAGGGGTCCTACAGAATAGTTTATAATCTCATATAATTTTGTTGGGTACTGTAGTGTGGTTACAGACAGACTTGTAGATTAAATAGGTCAGTTTCTAGGATGATTTGCAGTCTTTTAAGAGGAAATGAAGTTGAAATTTTGGGTTACAATTTTTAAGATGCTTGGAAATTCCAATATTTCTTTAAAAACACATAAGAAAATACTAAACAGCCCAAAATTAGTTTTTATTACATGGTAGGCCAGGTTGTCTAGAGAAACAAATCGTGACGCTCATATTTGGTTATGAAAGAGCTTTAGGGGCTGAGCCCCGATGGCGTAGTGATTGTGCGCGGGACTGCGGTCCACTGGGATGGAGGTTCAATTCCAGCAGTGGGTCTGGGCCTCCTACTCCCACCACCGGAGAGCAGTGATGCCCAAAAGAACAAAAAACAAACAAAAAACCAAAACAAAACGAAAGAGCTTTATATCAAGGAGCAATTATTTATCGAGAAAGCATCCCAGCCCAGTATAACTCAAGTCAACAAATCTGATACTGTCCATAAATCCCCCCCAGACACACACAGCCACATGCTCTCTGATGTAGAACGCAGGAAGATCACAGACTTGTGAGTTCAGAGCCATGTGGAGCCAAGGTCAGAGGAAACATGGCAGTACTCTAGCAACTCCCAGGGTGGCCAGCAAGTCTGAAGGGGAAGGAGGAGAGACAGAGAGGGTGCACCCCAGGGTCCCTTCTTATGAGAAGGCCACATCCCCAAGGTCATTCTGTGACCTGACATGTTTGACTCCACCCCTAGTTGGGAGTGTTATTTTGAAAATAAATAAATAAACAAATAAATAAAGAGATAGATAGATAAATAAATCTGACTATCTCATACTGGAAATTTGTATGTTTGCAAATTTTAGAAAATGCTTACCATTGAAAATTCCTATAGGGCTCATTAAAAACTGAATTTATTACTTCTTCTGAGTATTGCACACATGTAGATGCCTTTGCCTTTTGCATTCATGTCTCTGGTTTATAAAGTTACTTATTATGCATAGAACACAGAATGACAACTGTGATGTGAAAATGCATAAACAGTTCTTGCAAACTGGCTCTGGGAAGCATAAGATTGCCCATTTGGAATAGGATCCGAAGCAAAGGTTAGCCCCA
>PVJH01027541.1:0-28483 GCA_004026705.1 Nesogale talazaci | reverse complement strand
GGGGCCAGAGGGATTTAAATGGTGACAAGTTGGTGTGCTCTTGTTTTCCCCCAGTAATATTATTGGGGGCTCTTACAGCTCTTATAAGGTTCAATACATCATTTGTATCAAGTATATTTATACAAATGTTGCCATCTTCATTTCCAAATATTTTCTACTTGAGCCCTTAGTATAAGCTCCTCCTTTTTAAATAAATAATTTCATTGGAGGTTCATACAATTCCCTTCATGATCAACATATACATCAATTGTATGCATACCACATTTGCACACCTCTTGCCCTCATCACCCCTGAAATATCCTCCCCCCATTTAGACTCACAGTACTAGATCCCCATATTTCCCATTCCTTCCCATTCCCCCACTCTAGACACCCTTAATAATTTGCACATTATTACTACCTTTTCATATTATACTCTGTCTGATGTGTCCCTTCACCCACTTCCTCGCTGCCCTTACTCTAGAGAGGTCATATGTAGATCCCTCCAATTGGTTCCTCCCTTCTACTCCACCCTCCCCCACCCTCCCGGTATTGCCCACCACTGGTCCCGGGTCCTGGGACCCACCACTGGTCCCGAAGGGATCATCTGTCCTGAATTCCCCATGTTTCTGACACCAGTGTACGCCCACTGGCTTGTGGTCTAGCTGGATTTGCAAGGTAGAATTGGGATCATGGCAGTGGGTGGGAGGAAGCATTTGACAATTAGAGGAAAATTGCATATCTCATTGTTGCCACACTGTACCCTGACTGACTCCTCTCTGCCCTGCAACCTCTCTGCTTTACCTATTGATGGGCTTTGGGTCCCCACTCAGTGCTCCCCCTCATTTATTATGACACGATTTTTAGTTCTTTGATGCCTGACACCTGCTCATTTCGACACCTTGTAGTCACACAGGCGCCCCAGACACTATATCTTTTGATAGCCAGTCACCATCAGCTTTCTTCACTACATTTGCTTATGCACACATTTGTTTTCAGTGATCGTGTCAGGAAGGTGAGTATCATGGAATGCCAATTTAATTGAACAAAGTGTTCTTGTACTGAGAAGTACTTCAGTGGAGGTCCAATGCCCATCTGCTGTCCTAATACAAACCCTATAAGTATATGCACATTGATCTATTTCCCCATTGTCCTGTATAATATATTCACTTATCTACATGCCTGTATTGGGTCCTCTTTAAATGCCCTTGATTGCCCAGTTCTTTCTTCTATTTCCTTTTACTTTCCTCTTGTCCCCCCATCATGCTCAGCCTTTATTCAGGTTTCAGTATTTTTTCTCTGTCACATTACTCTTGTTCAATCCCTATTGTCCTCTCACCCCCACTGTGTCACTGATTTTGAATCTGTTATTCCCTTATCCCTGGGCTAGTCAACACCACTAACTTTCCCCCTCTTCCATACCTCCCGGGTCTTGACCCCTCTCCAGAACCATCAGTTCTGTCACTTTTGCCTCCACACTCTTCATCTAGTCTATCTTTTCTAGATAGATATGGAGAGACCACAACATGCACAAAGAACACATGCGTCCCCAAAGGAAGCAACCAAAGAAACTGAAATGACAACAACAAAAAAACCCCAATGTCCATTTGGTAGTCATGTGTTTATGTTAATTTCATGATTGAGATGTAGGAGTGGAGTCTGTCCTGTTAATCTGGAGATAGCCATTGAGTAGCCAATGAGGCCTCTGTGTGGGCATGGTTTTCTCCCAAGACTTCTGGGAAACCTCACGATATTTCCTTCATGGATATGAGAAGCTATCTCCCCAGTTGTTGGGAGTTAGTTCTCAGAGACGGTATATCACAGACAAGATGGCAGTGTCTGAGGAGCGGAAGGAGCGGGTGGAGAAGCCACATGGCCTTAGCCTGATGGAACCAGACCTCTGGAGCTGGCGAAGCCATGTGGAGACCCCTGCCAGCGCTGAGTTGATGGACCGTGAGCCCTGGAAGCAAGGAGTGGGGAGACCCCTGTCAGCGCCAGGACTCTGCACCCACTGGCTTGTGACCTCGTGAGTCAGAAGGAGACGTTATAGACTGGTATTGGGCATATGGGCTTATATGGGCTTATGACTTATGACTTTGAGATGGACTGGGTTGGGATGTTTTCTTAACGTTCTATTCCTCTAATATATAAACCATACCCTTATATCTATATGCATGTCTATGGATTTGTTTCTCTAGTTTACCTGGACTAACCCAGTCCAATATATGTGTGTTGTAAAAATACATATATATTTGTATACTATATATGTAAAAAATAATAACAAAACAAAAACCTGTAAATAGTTCATAGTCTGTTTGTTGACCTCCAGGAGTGCCCCTCCAGTTGAGTCGAATGGGGAAACACACCTTGGTCACAAAGTATATCCTTGGAGCTCCATCTGGAACTTCATGTTTTGTGCACACCCTTTTGTCATGGTATGTTTGGATCAGTAGGGTATAATACTTACCCAGTTTCTCCACTGTTGTCCCCACAGGTCCTTAGATCAGCGAGAGGAGTCATATTTCATAGTGGGAATGGCCATATTATCCTCTTGGTGCATTGGCTGTTTTGAGTGGGAATATCATCCTGAAGATTCAGTGGGACAGGATGCACTCCATTCTCTCTTCCTCCCCCTTCATTTGTTTTTACATGATCTGGTCAGGCATATCTTGCTCCCCAAGCAGCTTCAGTGTTAGCTTCCAAAGCATACTCTTCTGCGGGGAGAGGCGGCTGCCCCTGTAGTTGTGGTTGGGAGTTCAGACCCCTCCACTGGTTCCCCGCTCCATTGCTACACACTGCATTCACATCAGGGAACACCAGATTTAAGTTTGGTCCCTCTTTCACTGTGGAGATATAAACAGTACACTACCCTTGGGTGATTAGTACCCTATTCCTTCTCTACACATCCACCATCTGCCCTACTGCCTCAGCCCTCCTAGTTGGCCATCATATGTTGCCCTGGATTTAGTCTGACCCCTGCCATACTACCTGGACCTTCCCCCAGGATTTTCTGTATACAGTAACTTTTTCCCGATACCCCTTTTGCATTTTTTTAATTGTAATCAATCTTACCTCAGCAGTCATTTTGTACATGTCCTTTTGCGCTTAGCTAACTTCACTTAGCATAATTTCTTCCAGTTCTTCCTATGTGGTGATGTGCTTCATTCGTTTATCACTGCTTTTCAGTGATGCATAATATTCCATTGTATGTATGCACCATAGTTTTTTAATACATTGATCAGCTTTAGAAATTTGGACTGCGTCCAACTCCTTGTTATTGTCAATTGTGCTGTGAGGAATATTGGAGCACCAATGTCTGGTCGTGGATTGTTGCTTGTTTCTTCTGGGTATGTGCCCATTAGGGGGATTTTTGGGTCATGTAGAGCTCAATTTCCATCTGTTTTAGATATCGCCAAATTGATTTCCATAGTGGCTGTACATATCTACAGGTCCACCAGCAGTGAATAAGAGTCCCTATCTGCCCACAGCCTCTCCAAAACTTGTTGCTTTCGGATTTTTTGAATTCGGCTATCCTTGAGGGTGTTAGGTGGTATCTCGTTGTTTTGATTTCACTTAGGGCTAATGATCGGGAACATTTTCTTGATCAGGTTTTGTTTTGTTGAAAGTCTCTGGGCTGTGTAGTCAATTTCTGGCATTCCTTAGCAAAACCTATCTGTTTATGCTAAAGTATGTTAATTTAGATAATTTTAAAAAATAAATCATTTTATTGGGGGCTCATACAATTCCCATGATGATCCATACATTCATCAATTGTATGCAGGCCAAATTTGCACACTTGTGTGCGGGATCACTTTCAAAACATCCTCCCTCCACTTAGGACCAGTGCCCATCTGGTGTCTTAATTCTAAGCCTATAATTACATGCATATTGATCTATTTACCCTTTATCATATGAACATATGTACCTATGTATATGCCTGTATTTAACCTCTATAATTGTCCCTTACTCCCCAGTTCTTTTCTCTATTTCCCTATACCTCCTCCCATCCCACCATCACATTCAACCTTCATTTGGGCTTCAATATTGTCTCTTTATTACATTAGTCTTAATCAATCCCTATCGGACCTTCCACACCCACCCACCCTGCCACTGATCCTGAACCACATGCTACTCCCTCCATCCCTGGATGAGCCAACAGCCCCCCCCCCAATACATCCACCCTGGTACCATCAGTCCTGTCCTCCTCACCCCTAGACTGCACATCCAGCCCACCCCATACAGATAGACCTGTAGAGAAAATAACATACTCAAAAACAGGGGATCCTTTTTTGAAGGCTTTTTTGAAGCAAGCAGAGAAAAGAAAACAATGTAAACAGCAACAAAAGACCCCCCAATATCCAACATGTAGGCGTACTAATAAGAATACAATAATAATAGCAATATAAAATCCTACAAATAGTTTAAGGTCTGTTTGTTGACGTCCAGGAGTGTCTCCTGGTTGAGTGGGATGGGGTGTCACAAAGTATATCTTTGGTTCTCGATCTGGAGCTCCATGTTCTGTCACACACTCTTAGTATTTTGGTGTGGTTGGGTCAGACAGGGTATAATCATGACCCTTTTCCTCCATTTTTGTCCCCAAAATGTCGTGGGTCAGTGAGGGTGGCTGTATTTCATATTGGGGCTGGCCCATATGGTCCTCTCATTGTATCTTCCATTCTGAGTGAGAATATCTTCCTGAAGGTTCGGTGGGCCAGGATGTACTTTATTCTATCTTCCTTCCCCTTCATTTATTCTCCTGTACTCTGGTCAGGTATATCTCTCTCCCCAAGCAGCAGCTTCGGTGCAGACCTCCAAGGCAAACGCCCCTGGGGGAGAGGTGGTTGCCCCAGTAGTTGGAATTTGGGTTGTGCTCTCAGACCTCTCCACTGGTTCTTGGCTCCATTGCTTCATGCTGCATTCACTTCCGAGAACTTCTTACTTAAGTTTGATTCCTGTTTTCCTGTGGAGATATAAAGAATACACTCCCCTTGGGTGGGTTAGTACACCATCCCCTCTCTACTTAACAGCATCTCATCTCCCATCTCCCAGCATCCCACCCTAGTTGACTACTATATGTAGCCCTGGATTTGGTATGGTCCCAGTTGTACTACCTGGGCCTTCTCCCAGGATTTTCTGTATACTGTAGATTTTTCCCAATACCACTTTTGCATTTAAAACATTATTGTTAAGCTTACCTCAGTGAACTTATATTGTACATGTCCTTTTGTGCTTGGCTAACTTCGCTTAGCATAATTTCTTCCAGTTCTTCCCATGCGGAGATGTGCTTCACGTGTTCATCACTACTTTTCAGCAATACATAGTACTCCACTGTATGTATGCACCATAGCTTTTTAATCCACTCATCAGTTGATGGAAATTTGGACTGCTTCCAACTTCTTGCAATTGTAAACTGTGCTGCAATGAACATTGGGGCACAGATGCCTTGTCGTGGATTCTTACTTGCCTCTTCTGGGTATATGCCCAGCAGGAGGATTGTTGGGTCATGTGGTAGTTCAATTTCCATCTGTTTTAGATATCTCCAAATTGATTTCCATAGTGGCTGTACATACCTACAGGTCCACCAGCAGTGGATAAGAGTCCCTATTTCTCCACAGCCTCTCCAATACTTGTTGCTTTCTAATTTTTTGAATTGGGCTATTCTTGAGGGTGTTAGGTGATATTGTTGTTTTGATTTGCATTTCTTTTATGGCTAATGATTGGGAACATTTTCTCATATATTTATTGGCCATTCTGATTTCTGCCTCTGTGAAGCTTCTGTTCAGTTCCTTTGCCCACCTCCTCAGAGAGCAATTAGTTTTACTCTCTTTGGAAGCTATCAGGGTATTGTAGCTTTTGGTTATAAGGCCTTTATCCAATTTGTCAATGCTTAAGATGTTTTCCCAGTCTGTCTGCTCTCTTATTACTCTCTTGTTGAATTCTTTTGATGTACATAGGTGTTTTATCCTCAGTGTATCCCACTTGTCTATGTGTATCTCCTCTGTGTTTGTGTTCTTCCCTGTTTCTGATAGCCTATGTAATCCCTGTGTCAGTGTTCTCAGGTTGGTCATAATTTCCTCATTGATGGCCCTAATAATTTGGGGTTTTACTTTGAGATCTGTGATCCACCTTGAGTTTATTCTAGTGCATGGAGTGAGGTAAGGGTCTTGCTTCATTTTTCTACAGACAGATATCAATTTTTTCCAATACTACTTGTTGAAAAGGGCATCTGTTTCTTATATGACATTTTTTGGACCCTTATAAAAAATCAGTTGTCTGAAGGCTGATGTTTTTTATAACTTTTTTATATTGGGCTTATTGGATGCCTTGATTTTGGGGTTGTCATGCCCTGAAATTTCCTCTAAAGAAGGAAATCTAGCTCATCAGAGAGGTCATTTTCTTTTTGGCCACCTGGAACTGAATTCACTCCCTGGACAATGACTACTTGTTTATTTTCTGCTGCATTGTGATCTCACCAGATAAATTTCCTTATGTCTTTTCAATTGCTCCAAATCAATGGCTACCAGAGGACCATGACCCCCAGGTTATGAGCTCAAGGCAGCTACCAGTGCAGAAAGCTCCGGTGTGGGTCCTGTTACTACCTTTCAGAGGTTCTCCTCATGTCTGGGATTAGGTCCCCTTTGGGGCATCCTCCTGGGGAAATCACTATTCACTGCCGAACTAGGACACTTTACAGCTCACCTAGAGCCCACACACCCAGCACACCAAGCCTAGAGCTATTTAGTGTGTTCTTGGTTCACTTTGTGAGTGAAAATTCAAAAACAAACAGGGTACATGACAGACCCTAGTACCCTGATTGGAATTTCAGGACTCCTCCTCCCAGTCTCCTCCACCTATCTCCCAATTTTCTGATCTGGCAGCAGGATCTCCAGTTGGGTAAATCTAACTGGATGCCATCTTTTCCTGTCTTTCTATTTATTTAGTTATAATCATTTTATTGGGAGCTCATACATCTCATAAAACAATACATGCATGCATCCTTTGTGTCAAACGCATTTGTACATTTATTGCCATTATCATTTTCTTTCTACTTGAGCCCTTGGTATCAGGTCCTGATTACCCCTCCCCCCAAAAAGAAGCATAAATTGTTTTATTGTTAATAGCTTCCAGTGATATATTTTGCCTTCCACTATGTGTACCCCTTTTATTGTATTTGGTAGTCCATAATTTCCTGAAATAGGGCTGTTAAAGTTGTCCCAATTTTCTCATCTATGATCCTGAGAGCTCAGGTGTTTACATTTAGGTCATGGTGTAGTGATTACTTGTTGGACTGCCATCCAGTAGGTTAGCAGTTCAAAACCACCAGTAGCTCCAAGGACTAATATTAGAGGCTTTCTAACCCTGCAGACAGTTAGAGTCTCAGAAACTCCTACCGGGTCACTATTAGTTGGCATTGACTTCATGGCAATCAGTTTTTCATTCACCTTGAGTTTATTTTTTGTGCCTGGGGTGAGGATAGGTCTTGTTTAAGTCTTCTATAGATGGACATCCAATTTTTTGAAAACTATTTCTTGAAAAGGTTTCCTTTTCCAAATGTTTTTTTGGCCCTTTGACAAAAATAAGTTGTCTGTGGGTGTGTGCTTTTATTTCTGTGGTTTCTATCCTATTCTATTGGTTATGTATCCATCATCATACCACCAGTATCAGACTGTTTTGACTATATAGGTAAGTGATAGGTTTTTTTTTTTTAGGCATCACTGCCCTGGTGGTGGGAGTAGAAGGCCAAGTCTTTGCTCCTGTGAGCGGGAATTGAACCTCCATCCTAGTGGGCCGCAGTCCCACGCACAACCACTACGCTACCGGGGCTCAGCCCAAGTGATACGTTTTGAGATTAGATAAAGCAAAGCCTCTTATTTTGTTCTTTTATTGATATTCTTGGCCTCTTTTTCTCTCTATATGAAGTAGGTAATTAGCTTTTATGTGTCTTTAAAGAACATTGCTGTAATTTAGACAAGCATTGTCTAATATTTGTAGATTGCTTTAGATAGCATTGACCTTTTCACAATTAAGCCTTCATATCCATGAACAAGGATTATTCTTCCATTTGTATGTCTCTTTTGGATTCTTTTAATAATGTTCTGTAGTTTTCTTTGTACAGGTGCTTTTTTTAAAGGTGTATTCCTAGGTATTTCATTTTTTGTGTGTGGGTATTGTAAGCAGTACTGTTTCCCTGATGTCTTTTTCAGACCTTACTTCACTGGTTAATTGGAATTCAATTGTTTTCCATGGAGTTCACTAGCCATTTATTTTCATTTATTTTTTCCCAAGAGTTTTATTGACAAATAATTTACATATATAACTCAATAGTTAAATCATTTCATGTCACTGAGAATTGTGCAATCATCCCCACATCACTTTTAGTGTAGTACTCACCCAAGCCCCCAACATGATTAAATTGCCTTTAAGATGATTTGTTCAGTCACAATTTTTCTGGTGCTCCCTCCCCCAACCTGTCTCCATTAGTTATTTCCCCTAAACCCTTGTCCCTGCCTATCTTTGCTGCCATCTCCTGTATTTCCTAAATCCCTTTGTATCCATTATTATCATTATGCATCCACTTCTGTGCTTTACAACTGGTAGACCCAACAAAACAATAAAAAAAATTGTGCTAAGGTAGTAAGGGTAAAAACAATAATATCCAGACAAAAATACTAAAATTTGTAAGAAGGAAAAGACCTCCAATAAGAATAAAAAAAAATCAAGGAAGAAATTTCTGTAATGGAACTTCAAGAGATACTTGACCCAGAACAAATTCAGGTAATATCCATAGGATGGTCACTGGCCAAGTGTCAAGTTCGATCCAACATTCTCAAGATTACAATGGTTTCTTTCTGATAGTAACGCTGTTTAAGCTGCTTCCCTGTGGCTAGAGTGGATCTATTGGTGACACAGTCTGACCAGATATTTTGCAGATGAGTTTGGGACTCTCTTTCACTATCTCTGGTAACCCTCCACAAATTGAGTGTTCATAATTTTTCCTCTGACACTTTTCTCCTTACCTTATTCAAGTTTTGGAGTTGTCATTTTTGGATCACACAAGCTGGTGTGCTTCTCCTGTGTCAACTTAACTGACTCCTTGCTTAGATGGCTGTTTGTTTGAAAACAGAGTGTTAAGACCCCTGACATTATTGTTCCAATTGATAGCTGGGCATCATCACCTTTCTTCACCACATTTTGCTGTAGCACTCTTATCTTCAGTGATCATTTCATGAAAGTGAGTGTCAAGCAGGGTCATGATATAAGAACTGATTTTTCTTAAATTGGAGCTAAGATTTAGTGTGAGTCCAAAACACATTCTTGAATCTATGCCGCTATTTATTTATTTACCTGTAATTTGGAAGGTAATACACATGTCATATTACATAGTTAAATTATGTCAAACATAATTGCATGCTTTCTTGCTTTCTGGACTTCTTGGCATAATTACCCTCTTGTCTCCCTCACCCCTCTCAATCCCCGTTCCCCTAAACTCTTTTCTTTCCCTATAGACTCAACATCCCTCAGTCTCATTTACTGAAATTTACTGAAAAATAATAAAACAAATAACATAGCTTTACAAGGGTGAGCCCCAATGGTAATGCACCTCTAAGATACACTCTCATGTAACCTAGGATAAGCAGAATATAACAGAATAGCCCTCACAGCATTGCCGGGATAATATGTGTTTTAATACAGTATACTGGGAATTGATGTACCAAGACCTTGTTTCTTTACAAACCAAAAGAACAGCTGTCTTCTACCTCAGACACTATTTTCTGACTTAAGTCAGGTTAAAAGTGTGTCTCAAGTGAAGTCCAGTTCACCCAGTTCCCAATTGGGGTCGCACCAAAGCAGCCTCTGGAGCATGACATATACCCCAAAGACCAGGATTCAGTAACCCAGTGTTTTGTGGCACCCTTTATGGGCTCCTGGGTTACCCCCAGATGTCCTAGGTCAAGTCTGCTTTTCTACTGTATGCCATTAAATAGTCCCTACTTAATGATCCCAAGAGCATCCCAAGTCTCTTCTTCCCCACAATATAGCAGTCAGCCTTCCATTCTCTCCCCCCAATGGACATGCATCTATGTTTACCCAAATTTATCAATTTTAGGGAACTTAGGATTTTCTTTCTTTAAAATCATATTGTCTATAAATAGCAATAGTTTCATTTCATTGCCCAATTGTTTTCCCTTGATTTTTTTTTGATGTCTGATGGCTCTGGCCATGATTTCCAGCACAATGTTGAGTAAGAGTGGTAATAAAGGCACCCTTGTCTAGTTATCATTCACGGGAAAATATTTTCAGTTTTTCCCATTGAGTGTGATATTGACTTTTGTATTTGGCCTTTCTTATGTTGAGGAGTTTCCCATATATTCATATCTTCTTGAGTGTTTTTATTAGGAATGGGTGTTGGTGTCATGCTTTTTCTGTCTATTGATATAATATGACAAACCTAACAAAACTTAATAATAAACTTATTATTTTTTTATGTGGTGTCTTACAAGGATTGTTTTTAAAAAGTTGAAACATCCCTGCCTCCCAACTATTAATTCCATTTGGTCATGATGGAGTTTTGGGGGGATAAATTGGATTTTGTTGGTCACAATTTTGTTGAGAATTTTTGCATTTATGTTCATGAGAGATACTGGCTGTTAGTTTGCTGTCTTTGTGTGGTTTTTGCTGATTTGGGAATTAGGGTTATGCTGACTTCATAAAATGACTTTGGGAGTTTGCTGTTTCCACATTCTGAAAATTTTTGTAGATTTGGTGATAGGTCTTCCCTGAATACTTGATAGAATTTTTCTGTGAAGCCATCTGGCCCTGAACTTTTCTTGGTTGGAAGTTTCTTGAGGACTTTCTCTATTTCTTCATGTGCTCTTCGGGGTAGACTAGAGATACAAATTCATATATATATATGAATATATATATATATGAAAGAGTTTTATACACAAGAGCAATTGAATGTTGAGAAAACATCCCAGTCCAGTCTAAAGTCCATAAATCTGAAATTAGCCAACACATCTGATACCAATCTTTAAAATTCTCTTCAGACTCATGAAACACATGCAATGGCACCAAATGCGGGAAAATCACAGGCCAGTGGGTGAAATGTCTTGTGGATCCAGTGCTGGTAGAAGCATCTCAGTGCTGGCAGGAGTCTCCACATGGTTCCTCCAGTTGTCTGGGCTGGGGGCTATTAGCATAGTGCCAGATGTCTTGTTTGTAGGGCACCTCTTACGGAATGAGTCTAGAGAGAATGTGTCTCCCAATGCCAAGGCGGAAATATAGGAATTCCCAGAATCCTCAGGGGAAGGCTCTGACCACACAGAGCCCTTATTGGCTATGACCCTAGTGGCAGACTAGACTCCACCTCTTCACTTTTAATCCTCTCAAGTTCCAGATTGACACCAGGCTATGTAAGTACCACACTCGATTTCAGTCTGTTTAGGTTTTCTACATCCATCTGAGTTGATTTGGGTAGAAGGTGTAAATCTAGGTATTTGTCTATGTCCTCTATATTGTAAAAATTATCGGAGTACAGTGTTTTGTGTTAATATTCTTTTTATTTCATTTGGATATACTGTGATGCCAACTTTTTCATCTCTATTTCTAGCTCTCCTTTTTCTTTTCCTTTAAGTTTGCCAACAGTTTGTCAATTTTGTTAATCCTTTAAAAAAAACCCAATTTCTTAGGTTGTTGATATTTTCCTTGCTTTTCTGTTTTTTCAATTCATTTATTTCTGCTCAGATCTTTATGATTTCTTTTCTTTGGTGGGGTTGTGTTGTTGGTCTCATTCTAATTGTTGAAGGTGCTGCGTGAAGGGGTTGATTTTAGATTTCTCATGTGTGAATTAATTACTACAATTTACTGTCAGATAACTGCTTTTGCTTTGTCCCAAATGTTCTGGCATTATGGGTCATCATTATCATGGAATTTGGTTCAAGGAATTTCTTAATTTCATATCTTATTTGACCTATTACTCAATTGTTCCTAAGCAGTATATTGTTTAGATTCCATGTGTTTGTTTTTGGGTTCCCAATCTTTCTATTGTTGATTTCCTATTTTATAGTGTTTTGAACTGAGAAAATGGATTTTGGATCTCAATGCTTTCGTATTTGTTGAGGCTCACTTCATGGTTAATATGTGGTCTATTCTAGGGTATGTATAATGTGTGATTAAGAAAACGTATATGTTGTTGTTGAGTGGCGTGCTCTGTGTATAAGAAATTGGGTTGATTTGATTGTGCTACTTAGTTCTTCTGTGTATTTATTTAGTTTCATTTCTGATGATCTGTCTTTCCTTGAGAGTGGTGTGCTGATGTCAAGCTGTTTATTTCTGTTTTCAACTTTGTGAGGATTTGATTGATGTATTTTGAGGGTCTTTTGCAGTGTGTGTATGTTTATTAAGGTTATAGCTTCTTGGTGCATTATTCCTTTAATCCTTGTATAGTGCTCATTCTTATCTCTATGTTATTTGCCTTGAAGCCTATTTTGTCATAGATTAATATTTTTGTCCTAACATTTTAATGGTTCTCATATTCTATATTTTTTAGCCTGTTTTTGTCTTTGAATTTATGGTGTCTCTTGTCAGCAGTATGTAGATGGACCTTGCTTTTTAATTCAGTCTGATACTCTCTCTCTTTTGATCAGTACATTTCATTAATTAGCAATTAGTGTGATTATTGATATATGTATGTTTGTCACTTTCCTTTTGCTACATGTGTATTTGGGTTTTGTTTTCTTTCTTTTTTGGTAGCTTTATTGATGTGGTGTCCCTCTTTATTTTTTGTTGTTTTTGTTTTGTGTGCTGCTTTCGTCATTTTGTTTTCTGGGTGGTATAGTCCAGTCTGATGTTCTCAAGTTTGTCTGCTCTTGTAGTTGATTCTCTGCCTATAGTGATCAGGCTAATATATTATGTGATGCTTATCTGGTTTTTGTGAATTCCTCTAGTTTTCCTCCTGTCCAAAGATACCTTTATTTCTCCCTCTTTTTTAGGAATAACTTTGCTCGATATAGGATTCTTGATTGGCAGGCTTTTTCTTTCAGAATTTTATCTATGTCACTCCTTTATCTTCCTTAATTCACAGTGCTTTTAAGTCTGAGCTTATCTTTGTTGGTTTTCTTTTGTAGGTGAAGCTTTATTTTATATTTTTCTAGCTGCCTCGAGCCTCTCTCTTCTTCCTTTAATTGGGTAGCTTGTTTATAATCTGCCGTGATGTCTCTCTTTGAGATCTGGTAAATAGACAGTTTCTCATCCTTTGTGATATTAGGAAAACTTCCTATTTTAATTTGTTATACTATTTTTCTGTAGTTTTTTTTTCTTTTTCTTGTTTAATGATCCTGATAAGACTCAGGTTGTGTCTCTTGAGAGTGTCCCACATCATTCTCAGACACTCTTCTGATTCCTTTGTTTTGGTGTTGTTGGTGCTCTCATTAATTGTAGTCAGAATGATTGTCTTTGAGCTCACTGACTCAATTTTCCCTTTCTTTCATTCTATTCCTCAAGTCTTTTATTATGTTGCCTAATTCTTTTATGTCATTGTTTGTCTCATAGGATTTCTTTTGGAGTAAGGGTTTTAGTTTTCTATTTTTATGATTGTTCCACACATCTGTTAATAGGACCTGTACATCATTCTTCTGAATGGTGTACCTGGTCTTTTAATGATCTTTTCTTTATAGCACTCCAAGGGGTTTGGGTGATTTGGGGTTACTTGAATTTGTTTTTCTCGATTTTTAAAATGATTGTTATTTGCTGTTTCCTCAGCATTGTGGTACAAGTGTTAGTGGTGTGTAAACTACTGGGTCACATAGAGATGGTTGGCTCTTTTTAGTGATGTGGCAGGTGTCAGGTAGGAACTGGAAAACATACAGTGGTTAGATGAAAGAAAAAGGAAGATAGCTAAATGGGGAATTTTGTGGGAAAGTAGAGCAAGAGTATAATAAAATTGGAATAATAGGCATCTCTCTGGATAGGCTGACAACTTTGTATAAATAATGGGGAAATGCACTTTAAGAAGGGTAACGAGAATTAAAAAGGTCTACTGAAATTTATTTCACAAAGAAGACCAGAAAGAACTGAAAGAGCTCATGGGTGAATGTGAAGGGAGGGCTAATTTCAGTTCTTCAGGCAAAGTGAATGTGGGCATCTCAGAGTTCTCAGAGACAGGGGAGTCCTTGTTTAAGGGTGTGTTGAGATTTAAAGGATTGCCTGTTTTTGTCTGGGGTAAATGAATTTTCTCAGGAGGACAGGGTTGCAATGGAAGAGAAAGTGAAAGAGAACTCCAAAAGTATCATGAGAGTATTGGAATAGAATAAAACTACAAAAAAAAAAAAAGGGAAAACAATAAATGTATAAAATAAAATCTTGTGTTTGGGGAGTTGTATTCTATGATAGGGTTATTATGAATAGCACAAGTGCTGCCTAGGGGAAGTGAGACTAATGGGATGTGGAAAGACATTGGAGACAAAACAAGCAAAAGAAGGAGGGGGCAGAGAGAGAGAGAGAGAGAGAGAGAGAGAGAGAGAGAGACAACTTGAAAATCTTGGTTACTGATTATGTTTACACTAGGCTGTCTACACAAAGCTATGTCTCAGAGATGATGAGGCCAGATATGTGGCTGGTTAGGTTCCCTCAGAGGCCAAGAAAAATCAACTGTGCTGGAAGGACGCTCACAGAAGCAGCTCGTGTTGTAGGTCAGTGGTAAAGGGGGAGTCTGTCAGCAGGCATTGCCATTCTCCCACTTTAAGAAAATTGGTCTATATTGAGATTTTGGCTGCCAGGAATTTCAGGACATCCATCTGAGTGGATTTTCTCTGGGAGTTGCTGAGGAAATTTCCCCATTCTTGTTATCTGGTGTGGTAGTTAAATAACCTGTTGTCAATTTTGACTTAGAGTGAAGGGGTGGCGGTTAACCTGTCAATCGGGTCACTGCTTGATGACCTCAACTGGAGGCAGCAGGAGAGGTATAGCTCTCTTTAGGTGGGACATACATTCACTCCCTGTGAGACATTTTCATTGACAAGACACAGGGAGCTAAGGAGTCGGAGGAGCCACATGGAGACCCTGCCAGCACAAAGATGCTTACACTGCCACTGGATCCACAAGACCATTCACCCACTGGCCTGTGTTCTTCCTGCATTTGGCATCATTGCATGCATTTTGTGAGTCTGAAGAGGACTTTATAGATTGGTATCAGATATATGGGCTAATATCAGACTTATGGACTTGATCTGGACTAGGCTGAAATGTTTTCTCAATATTCAACTGCTGTTGTAAATAAAGCTCTTTCTTATATGCCTATGAGTGTCTATGAATTTGTTTCTCTAGGAAACCCAGAATAATACATCTAGCAAACATCTCATCTCCTAGATATTATTTTTTAAATTTTCAGTATATAAAAATTGTGCAGAATCTAATGGTCTCATATAACGCCCTCAACCCTGCCTACCACTTCCTATTATTGACATCTTGCATACCTGTGGTGCATGTGTAATCATTGATGATCCAGTCTTGATAACTTCCTAACCACAAGAATCAAAACTGAGATCTTTTAGTCTTAGAAACTGACTGTAGGACTGTAGGGTTTCTCAGAGTCACAATGGACTTGATGGCTGTGGTTTTTCTTGTTAACTCATGTCCATGATGCACACGGAGTTCACATTTATGCTTTAAAGTTCCATGGACTTTGAAAAATGCATAATGCCATGCGCTCACCATTATAAAAATATGCAGAAAACTTTCACGACTCTAAAACTTTCACAATCCTGGGAAGTACCTATTCATCCCTATTCCTATCCCTTAGTCCCTAAATGGGCCTCTGAAACTTATTCTGAAGTATCTATTCATTCCCTTTATTGATGCATTTATTCTCTAGAAACTTTCTTCCATGTTTCCTCCCAGCTCATGCTCATTTTAAATGGTTTATTTATTCCACAGATGGATATTTAGATTGGTTCAATAAAAATTGATTCAAGTGGAAACAATTGTTGGTAGTAATCTATGTAATAATTTAATATCTTTTTCTTCTTTAATTCTAGTTAACAACTTAAGTTTCCAATTTACACTTTATTTTTTAAGATAATGTGTTGGCTGGGTTGACTAGAGAAACACTTATATGTATGTAAAAAAGAGTTTTATAGCAAGTCCAGAGAAACTTAGATGTATGTAAGAAAGAGCTTTAGATTAAGAAGTAATGATATAATAGAAAAACTTCACAGCCCAGTCCATAAATCTGATATTAAACTTTATGTCCCTCTTCAGACTCCTGAAACCACACTCAACAATGTATAATGTAGGGATGTCACAGGTTGGTGAGTGCCAAGTCTTGGGGATCAAATGGCAGTTGATGTGTCTTCAGGGCTCTGGAAGCAACCAGGGTCAGTTAGAAGGTAAGTGAAGGCAGAGAGAGAAGGGAAAGTTAAGGCTGTGACCTGATTGGCAGGTTGAATACCCCCATATTTTTGTACGACTCCAAGTTGGCATGAAATTATGTAACTACCATAGATATTATGAACTATCTGTCTGTTTGCTATACTATGATGGTTTATGTGTTGCTGGGATGCTGAGGACTATGCCATTATCATTTCAAATACCAGCATAATCATCCATTGTGGGCACTATGCATCCACTAATACGTAGACTAAGGCACACTAAGAAAGGACTGGCAATTCACTTTGAAAAATTAGTCAATGAAACCTTATATAATACTCACTTGTTTTGAATATGTCATGAGGACTAGTTCTGGAGGCATTAATTTGGTGAAATGTAGGGCTATGAAGGTTGATGGAGATTTTTTGTGGTATGTTGTCAACATAATACTTTCATCAATGGACTTGAAAATGCTGTTGGTGTCATAGGGTCTGGTAATATTTATTATTTTGTACATACTGTCCCCATCAGTGGAGATGACCTGACAGTACATCTCTCCCTTATCTATTCATCTTTTATCTATCTATCTATCTATCTATCTATCTATCTATCTATCTATCCATCTATCATCTATCTGTCTATCATCATCTATCAATCATCTATACTTATCTATTGTATCTTCCTACTTAAAAATTCAATATAACACAAAGACCATTAGATTGATAAATACACTGATACTAGATAGTTTACCCACCTCTTGTCTGTCAGTATGTCATTTTGTAGTGGCTTATAGGTTGTTGTGATATGGCACAAATATTTCACACAGCTATTTCAAATACCTGCATGGTCCCCAGTGGTAAACAGATTTCAAAAGAGCTTCCAGATTTAGAGCAGAATATGCAGAAGTAGCTTGTCCACTTTTCAGTAATTAGCTACTGAAACCCTTATGAATAGGAGTGGAATATTGTCAGATAGATTGAAAAATTCATGAATATTTATGAGATCATTGTTAATGCCATCATTTCATAGTTATTCAATATACTTCTTACATATTATTTATTTTAAAAAGTAGCTTATTGTAATAATCTACACATGTCATACAACTTAATTGTTCAATCATATTAAGAAACTTTATACAATAAATTTCATAACATTTTCTTGTTGTATTCATTGATGTTAACTTCCTATTTACCCTATCCTCCACTGCCATGCACCCAAGGCAATTATAGGCTTAATTTTCCTGGATTTCAAAAAACATCATACAAAGCAGAAACAGGAAATAAACAAACAAATCCCAATAACAATGATTAGACAAATAGAAAATTTCACAATAAAAAAGAAAACAGGAATCATTAAAAATTGAAACAACTTTAAAGTGTATCAAAGGGGAGCTCAAACTACATCTGCCATATTTGACTTTACAATTCTGTCTGATAGCAGGTCTGTCCACACCCTTCTTCTATGATCAGAGGCAGCCACAGAAGACTGAATCCATGTGGGCACCTGCAAATGAATTTAAAGCAGTCATCCATAGTTTTTTGCAAGCTAGAGGTTCACAACTTAAACTTTGCTATCAGTCCCTTCTTTAGATTTGGATTTTATTATTTACAATTTTTGGATCACACAGGCTGGTGCACTTCTTTCATGTAGGCAAAAATCTAAGATGCTATACTTTCTGATAGCCAGTGTGTTAGTCCAGGTAGACTAGAGAAACAAATTCATAAACATGCATATGGATATAAGGGAAAGGTTTATGTATAAGAGAAATGGAACATTAAGAAAGCATCCCAATCCAGTCCAGTCCAAAGTCATAAGTCCGATATCAGCCCATATGTCCAATACCAGTCTATAAAGTCTCTTTCCAACTCACGAAGCACGTGCAATGACACCAGGACAATCACAGGGCAGTGAATGCAGAGCCTTGTGTATCCAATGGAGGTGGAAGCATCCCGGCGCTGGCAGGGGTCTCTCTATGGCTTTTCCGGTTTCAGAAGTCTGGTTCCATCAGGGTAAGGCTATGTGGCTTCTCCTCCGTCTCCTCCAGTTCCTTGGATGCTGCTCTTTTGTCTTGTCAGTCGAGTGTCTCCCAACAACTGGGGAGATGGTGTCCCATTTCCATGAGGAAAATATCGCAAGATTTCCCAGAATTCTCAGAGAAAGCCATGCCCACACAGAGGTCCTATTGGCTATCTCCAGATTGACAGGCCAGACTCCACCCCTACATTCCCAATTATGAAACTGACATCAAGTACATGACCGCCACAGTCAGACACCATTTGGTATCTTCACCACATTTTGCTATAGCAGCCTTATCTTCTGTGATCTCTTCATGAGGGCAAACATCAAGCGGGGCTTCCCACAATTGTTCTTATGTCAGCCACTCTGTCGATCCATCTCAAGGGCCTTTTTCATTTTCACTGCTCCTCTACTTTACCAAGCATGATTTCTTTCTCCAGGGACTGGTCTCTCCTGATAACTTGTCCAAAGCTTTTAAGATGCAGTCTCACCATTTCTGTCTCTCAAGATCATTCTGACTGTACTTCTTCCAATACAATGCTGTTTGTTCTTTTGGCAGTCTATGTTACCTTCAATATTCATTGCCAAGACTGTAGTTTAAATGCATGCATTTTTCTCCAGTCTTCCTTATTCAATTCCTGACTTTTACATGCATATGAGGCAATTGAAAATACCATGGCACGGGTCATGTATACCTCAATCCTCAAAGTACCTTTCTTATTTTTCAGCACATTAAAGGATCTTGTGCAGCAGAGTTACCCAATGTAATGTTTCTTTTCATCTCTTGCCTGCTGCCTCCATAAGCACGGATTATGGATCCAATTGTGTTTAACTGGGTTGACTGGAGAAACAAATTCAGGGACAGTCATATATGTATAGGAAAGAATGCCATGTGGAAGAGTAATTTTATATTAAGAAAACATCCCAGCTTAGTGCAGATCAAGTTCATAAGTCCAATATTAGCCCTTAAGTCTGATACTACCATTAAGTCATCTTCAGACTCATGAAGTACATGCAATGATAACAAATGCAGGAAGATTACAGGTTGGTGGGTGAAAAGTATTTTGAATTCAATGGTAGTGGAAACATCCCAGTGCTGGTGTGGGTTTCCATGTGGCTCTTTCACCTCTCGGAGTGTTTCAAAATCAGGAGTGTGAAAGAGGGAGAGGGAGGGAGAGAGAGAGAGAGAGAGAGAGAGAGCTGTTGTAGTTCTCAGTAAGTCTCCTATGACTTGTCAACAGGAAGACAAAGACTGAGAGAGAGGAAGTTCCCAGAATCCTCATTAGAAGACTATGCCCGTCAGGAAGCATCATCAAGCTGTGACATGATTGACAGGCTAACCTCCATCCCTTTACTCTTAATAACCGCAAGTTGACACAAAATTATGTTACTACCACACCAAGCAAGAAGAGATCCTTGACACCTTCAGTCTTTCCTCCACTTATCATGATGCTACCTACTGTTGAGTGGTGAGGGTTTCTGTTTTCTTTATATTAAGTTGCCATTCATACGGAAAGCTGAAATCCTTGATCTTCATCAGCAAGCACTTCTTCAAGTCCTCCACACATTCAGCAAGTAAGTTTGTGTCATCTGCATATAGAATGTTGTGAATAAGACTTCCGCTACTGATTGGATAATTATGGTGAAGAATCGAGGTTTGATGCATACCTTTCTTGATTTTAAAACATTTAGTATTGCCTTGTTCTATTTGCAAAACTGCCTGTTGATCTATGTAGTTTTCACATGAGCACAATTCTGAATCTAACCTGAAACGCTGGCAATTCCCTGCCAATGTATTGTTGAAACCACTGTTGGATGATTTTCATCAAAATTTTGCTTGCATGTGCCAACAGTGTTGTTCTACAATTTGAGCATTATATTAGGTCATCTTTCTTTGAAATGGATAAAAATATGGATCTCTTCCAGTCAGTTAACCAATTAGGAATCTTTCAAATTTCCTAGCATAGGTGAGTGAGTGTTTCCAGTGCTTCCTCAGCTTATTGAAACATTCCTATTGGTCTTCTGTCAAATGCTGGAACCTTTTTTGGATGTATTTTCAATGCATATTCACTTCTTCATTCAGTACCATTGGCTCTTGTTCACATGCTACCTCTTGATATGGTTGAATATGGATCAGTTCTTTTTAGCACAATGATTGTATTTTTCCATCTCCTTTTGATGTTTCCTGCATCATTCAATATTTTTCCCACTGAATCTTTCAATATTTCAATTTGTGGCTTTCATTTTCTTCTTGAGTTCTTTCAGTTTCGGATATGCTGAGTGTGTTCTTCATTTTTGGTTTTCTAACTTTATGTCTTTGCACATTCCATTATAATATTTACTTTGTCTTCTTGAGCTGCTCTTTGAATATTTATGTTCAACTCTCTGACTTCATTATTTCTTTCATTTGTTTTATCTACTCTAGAGCTGAAAAGATAGTGTAACAGTGTGCAAAAAAAGAGACCTGCTGTGGGGGCAGACTGGGACTGTTTTTTTTTTTTTTTGCCACTATGACAATGCACCTGCTCACACGTCCATCTCAGTGTGCCAGTTTTGGCCAAAAAGCAGCATGCCTCTCTTGCCCTGTTTACCTTACTCCCTCTGAGTGACTCCTTTCTGTTTCCACAAATGTAAGAGGACAGGAAAGGACAGCGACTTGATGATGTAGAAGGGGTGAATGAAAAAATGAGGGAGGTGCTGTTAGCTATCTGAACAGATGAATTTGAAAATTGTTTCCAAGAATTGAGTTGCATATTTGACAAATGTATTAACTGTAATGGAGATTTTTTTTGAAGGTGATAAGGTTGTTTTGTGAAAAAAAATTAAATACACAGTTTTGAAAAAAAAATCAGTTTTGGGGGAGGGGCGTTCCCACTCACAAACTCCAAATCCAAAGAAGAGAATAGTATCAGAACTTAAATGGGAAACGCCTGATTTGAAGTAGGCTATGGATGCCAGTGAAAGGCCAAATTACATGTTTAAGGTGCACACATGGATTGAATTCACACTCTAGTGAATCCACTCTGAACATAGAGTAAGGATGTGAACAGCTTACAATCAGAGAATATTCCTTTTTTTAAATTAAAGTTTTGCTATGATTTTTTAATAAAAAAAGCAAATTTCAGAATCTCTACTGAAAGCCACTTGTATCTTTTCTTTTCTTTTCCACGTATATCTTTGCTCTCTCTTTAATGCTCCTTTGCTTACTCTGTGCATGATGTTCTCCCACAGCTCATGAGATCTCTGTCATTAGTGTCATATCTGTGCTTGAGATGGTCTCAGAATTCAGATGGGATAAATTTAAGGCCATATTTTGGCGGTTGTGGGCTTACTTTCATTTTCTTACACATGAGCAATTGATGGTCTGTTCCACAATCAGTCCTTGGCTTCATTTTATTCACTGATATTAAGCTTCTCCATTGTGTCTTCTCACAGGTGCAGTCAATATAATTTCTGTATATCTCATTTGGAGAACTCCTTATGTATAGCCTTTTGTGCTGTTGAAGAAAAATATTTACTATGAACAAGTCATTGGTCTTGCCAAATTCTATTATGTGATCTTCACTACTGTTTCTTCCTCTTTGCTTCCAACTTTTGCATTTCAATTGTTTATAATTATCAATACAAATTGATTGCATGTTTGATCAATTTCTGACTGAAGTTTTTGGTAGAATTCTTCAATTTCTTAATTACTATCTGTAGTGGTTGGTGCATAAATTTGAATAATAGTTGTGTTGATTGATTTCCTTCAATGTGGATAGACATTGTCCTATCATAGATAACCTTGTACTTTAAACAACTCTTGGGAAGTCCCTTTTCATGATGAATTCAACACCATTTCTCTTGATAATGTCATTACCAGCATAGTAAATTATGATTTTTTGAGGCAAAATGGTCAATACCAGTCCATTTCCGCTCACTAATGCCTAGAATATGGATGCCTATGTGTTCCATTTCATTTTAACAGCATTTGACTTTCCTAGATTCAAAGTTCCTAGAATTATATTTGTATATTCCATGTTATCATGATGGAGATTTGCAGTTATTTCTTTTCATTTGAACCATGCCTCATTAGCAAATAAAAATTCCACAGACTTTCCTCCTGCAAGTTTTACTCCACCCACATAATTATTGTCCATTCCATTTTCAGGAGCCAGCTCTTCCTTAGTCATATTTTGAGTACCCTTTGACCGAGGAGCCCATTTTTTGCCACGATGACTGACAAGGTTTTGCTTCTGTTCACTAGGTTTTCAGTAATTGACACTGTTTTGATACTGTCCACAGGGTTTTCAATGGTTTATTTCTTCTACATGGACAGCCTCTTTTTCCTTTGTTGTCTGCTTTCATTCTGGAAGCTCTGCGGAATCCTGTTCACTGTTGGTGGCACAGCAGCACACAAGGCACCACAGTATGACAAACTGGTGGAAAAGTGATGAACTAACCTCTAAAGTTACCTACAAATCTATTGTTTCTCTATGTCCAACCCCTCTTAAAGGATAGCTGTGGGGGAAATGAGCAGAAGGAAAAGTATGAGGGATGGGAAGATGAACATATAACAATCAGGCTACAGCTATAAGCCACAGTAGTAACTATCCTCATTTTGCCCAGGTTCCTCTTCCCTGTGCTAGTATGTTTAATATCTGACACGTCTGTATCATCGTGCTCATAGGGAACTAAGGGACAAATATGGAATCCTGTTCCAAAATTTGTTATTACTTTTTGAGCATTACTCCTGTAGAGGAAATTGAAAAAGAAATTTAGTAGAAAATAGTCCAGTTTACAAATATATGTCTTGTCTGGTTATGTTCCCTCCTGCTCTTCCTTTCTATGGTTTTCCCTTCCCCTTCTCTTATCCTGTCCCACCTCCCCTTTCCTGATTTTCTTTCCTCATTCTTTCTCATTCACTGTCTCTGACTATGTAATGTTTTCTTCACTGG
Organism: Nesogale talazaci; assembly: GCA_004026705.1. Taxonomy (NCBI): domain Eukaryota; kingdom Metazoa; phylum Chordata; class Mammalia; order Afrosoricida; family Tenrecidae; genus Nesogale; species Nesogale talazaci. The sequence goes on along the minus strand of PVJH01027541.1, from coordinate 5,187 downwards.
CAAGCTAACTTGCCTCTCAGTTCCATCTTGTAGTCCATACATCTATGTCAGGAGTGTCATAGTTAGCCTTCAAGGTGACTTCCAATTTTCTCCACCCCTTGAATATAGAATGGTTTTTATCAAGTGGTTTCTAATGATTAGAATAATAGGTAAAGAAGCTATGAAATGTGTCTTCCAAGATTGGGCTATAAAAATAAGGTGCCTTCTCTTTGGGGTGCATGCTCTTTATTTTTTTCTTGACAGCTTCTACTGGGGTAAGTCAGTCATCATGGCATGAGAAAGTCCTATAGAGAAGGCCATGAGGTAAGGGATTGAGGAAGATCTTAGGAAAAATGATCTTTGAAAAGGAGAGGTCCACCTGAATAAACTGGGAGGCATAGCTTCTCGTACACCTTCAGATGAGACCACAGTTCAATGGACATCTTTGCTAACTATACTTTTGTGAGGTCCCTTATCTGAGATACACCAACTGAGTCACACTCAAGTTCTGACCCTCTTAGGGACTGTGAGATCATAAATGTTTGTTGTTTTTCAATCTGCTAATTTCTGGGATACTTTGTTCCACACCACTAATGGGGAGATTATCATTAAAATAAGAACAGAGGAACTGGACCAGAGTGCATATTGCAATAAAAGTCATTGGAGTTCTGCCTGTGACTCTGGGAGGAGATAGAGACCTCCCTACAAAGTTTTAGTAGGTTTTTGTTTCAGAGTTGATATCATTTAAAGCAAAATGCCAATTATGAACCTTTTTTTGGTATGGGAGAGGCCAGAGACCCCCTTTTTTCTTTATTATTATCTGAACTCTATGTATATTTAATTAATAATACATGTCTGGTTGGGATGTCTGTGAATGAATGTTTATCCCTCAGTCTAATAGTCCTGTCAGACATCCTTCTCGTAGATTTATCATTCAGTCTTGGTTCTTTATTTAGCAGTTTTATTGCCAGCAATTAGTAATGATATCAGTTAGAGTCTCCCTTTATGGAGAAGATTCATGTCTGTTTACTTGGTGGGGTAAATTTGGAGGTGAGGTGATTTGTGGGGGCAGGAATTAGGCCTCTCACCCTTCATCCAGCAATCTTGAGGGAACCACTGCTCACAAAACCTGAGGTTGTTCAATTTGGGCTTCAGACTTGTCCTTCAGACTCTCCTGAAATCCCCATTTACAACAGACACTTTTGTCATGGAGGGCGTGAATAGTTTTTCTCTCTCCTTCCTCTCATTTAGGGAGATTGAGAATCACAACACCCTGGAGCCTCTCCCTTCACTCGCAGCATCTCCTTATAAATTACTAGAAGGGCTTTGAAAATGGGAAGATGCCCCTTTATAGACCTGGAGTTGTGGGTCATTTATTGCTACCCCACATAACTATGATTCCTCATTGGCTAACCTTCTGCTGCTACAGCTCTACCTCATGTTCCAGGATGCAAGGAGTTAAGAACCTGCTCAGCCCCGGGTGAACCTGGCTGGCATCTGTACCTTAGAAACTGCAATGTGTTCAGGTATTGCCCAGAGTCCACAGGCTCCAGGGCCAGAACTCAAAATATGAGGGTCTGTGTACATCCCAGTCTTACTGTCCAGCTGTGCTGCATTTTCTGGGATGTCCTGCTATTCCTAGTGGAGTGTTAGGAGAAATACAAGGCTGAAGCCAGTGGGCCTGGGAGTCTCTGAGGATCAGTGTTCTTCCTAGATGGCTGTAAGTTGAGGCTGTTGGGCAGCACTGTCCGGTCCTTTGCTCATGCTGCTGATGCTTGCCCAATTGGCCTCCCCTGTTCAACACCATTCACAATGGTGCAGTCTACACAGCTCCACTGAGTTCTTTATGGAAATGTGCTGTCCGATGAAATATCTCAGGCTTTTTTTTTGCCATTGGATTAATCTGAGATCCAGATTACTGCTGCACATCTTACAAGTATAATGACCTTGACATGTACTTAACTGTTTGAGTTTCAGATTTTCATTAGTACAATGGAGATCGTGACAATTATTGACAAGGGGCTCAGTATCAAAGCCAAATACACTGCCATTGAGTTGAAGCAGAAGCAGAGTGATTCTATAGAGCAGGTTGGAACTGCCCCTGTGAGTTTCTGAGACTATAACTATTTACGAGGAAACTCTTTCTCCCAGAGTTTCTAGTAGTTTCAAATTGTGGACCTGTGGTAAGCAGTCCAACACATAACCACTATATTACCACAGTTCCTCTGGCAAAGGGCTCAGCAGGTCCCTAAAATATGAGCTGTCTTTTACAGTAGGGAGGGAGGGTTGGTTGGCCTGATTATATAGCCATTACTCTTGCTTCCGTTTCCCTTCCTGCTCTCTTACTAACCACTGTCACTTCCATACTGACCCCCCCAGGATACTTCATTTAATACAAGCACTGATACAATATTTCCCACATTCCCAACAACACGATGGAACATTGTCCATTATTCTGATGGTCTAACAAGGAGTGACAAATTGCCTCAAGATCTGTGGCTTAACACAACAATGCTTATTATATGTCATGAGTTTTGTAGTTGGGAGTTTTCTTGGCTTGAAATCTCCTATGTGACAGTAAAATAAGAAGCTGAGGATGAAGGCAACTGAAAAATGACTTCAGACAATTTGTTCATATGTAAAAACTTTTGCTTCCTTACTGCATGGTGGATCATAATTCATAGTTTGCAGCTCTGGGCTCCAAAAAGAAGAGTCATAGTGATAGTTATACAGTTACCTTGCAACTCAGGCTTGGAAGACACAGAGTCACTGCTACTGTACTCTTAGTTGAGGAAGTTAGAAAGGCCTAGAAAAGGAACATCTACTACGCCTTATAATGGGGGAGTGAAAAGGTTCCAGGAGAGTGTGTCGAATGGAAAATACTTTTGCAGCATTTCTGGAAAAAAGTTTGCCTCATTCATTCACGTAAGGCAATGCATTCAAAAGAGACCTGTGACCTGGGTAATTGGTACCTCCCTCAGAAGCACCATGGCCATGTCTCCTTGGTCTCAGCTTGTTTTCCTGGCTTTTAGCACAGGCAGCAGGGATAGGCCATTTCCTGCAGATCATCACGCCATCTTTCCAGAATCCAGAACTGCTTTTCACCGTTTCTGGCACCAAGGAAGATCGCACTGCTTGTAATGTTTTGTTACTAACCATTAGAATGTGGTCAGACCTTTGGGTCTCTGTGAGCCAGCCATGTATATGATTCCAGTTTCCCACCCAGAGCAGTCCCGGTTCTTCAAAGAATGTGGTTTCATGCTAGAATCCTGAAGTTCTTAAACTCTGTCCTCTATTATGATTGCGAATGGATAAGCAGGGGGAAGCTTTTACCACCCCTTGTGGGTCTAACAGCTCCCTCAGTCTTTCTAACCTCACTTGATGGAGGACTCCAATGTGACATTGCCTAGATCTAGATAGGCAGAAGGGCCCACTGGTTGCTCAACTGCTACTAGTCTATTCTCTGATCTTCCTTTCTGACAGGAGTTCCACTACTGGATGTTAATCTTATTCAGGCCTTTCATTCTTAAGTGCACTTTAGGAGTTCAGTGCTGTCTATCACCCAGTTTGAGGAGTTGGGGCAGAGCTTGACAGCTACCTCGTCACAACTAGAAAACATTCTTGCTCTGTGAACATGGTGAGGACTTCAAGCCTATCTTTCCTCTCTTCTCCTTTCTCCCCCTTCTGTTCCTTCCGTTTCTCTCTCTGTCCCTCCCTCTTTCTTTTTCTCTCCTCATTTCTCATTTCCTTTCCTCCATTCTCTACTATTGCTCCTCTCTCTCCCTTTCCTTTCATCTCTTGTTTTTCCTTTCCACCTCCCTCCAACTTTCCTTTCTCCTACTCTTCATTCATTTTTTTTCTTTTCTGCTTTGAATGAATGTTGAATATCTTCTATGTACTTTGGAAGCAATAAAGAAGAAAACAAAATGAAGTCTTTCTCCTTGTTAATTATATTTTAGTGTGTGTGTGTGTGTGTGTGTGTGTGGGGAAGAAATAGTAAATAGATCTGAAGGAGAGGAATGAAGAAGCAACACTAGAATCTTTAGGGGAATAACAGAAGCCCAGTGTGGCTGGAGTAGAACATAGTGAACAAGGACTCAATAACAGCAAGGTTCAAAGAGGGGTGGTGAAAAGATACTGTGTGGGGATCACTGAAAAATTCAGTCTGATGCTTTACTGTCTAGGAAAGCTGGGGGCCCAAGCTCTTTGGTTTCTGTGATCCTGTGGCTGACTTTAGGCAGACACCCCAGCTTTCCTCACATCAGGATACATGTGCTGTTCAGGGTCAGCCACCACCCTTCAGAGAATTTCTCAAAGAAAGCATGAGGATTTTCTAAGCTAAGGACCCCTGTATGGCCCTTGAATGCCCCCCAAGTAAAACACGGTGATGGTGTTTAGACAGGTAGCTTCTTCTTGTATTCAAATAAGTCCAGCAGGCTACAATCACTGGTTGAGTTCTCTGTCCTTGGAAAAAGAGATAGCTATTTTTCAATTAATCTGAATTTGTTTTTCCATCTGAATTTAGTCCCTTGCTTCAGCTGCTAGATGGTAGAGAATGGCCTCCACTGCCTGGAAAAGGGCTAAACGTGTAGCTGCAGTGAAATCTAGGGCTTCTCCTGGTGCCATACTCTGCAGTGCACCTGGAGTTTGTTGTTTCTCTCCCTCTACTAAACTGCCTGGCACCTATTGAGCACTTAGTGACTGATGACACTACACTAACTCTCTTACACATAGTAATTCACCAATCCTTGTTACCATAATGCAAGGCTGGGATTAGAATAATCTTCATTTTACAGATGAAGACAATGAAGGTTGGAGTGGATTTCCCAGTGGGGGGAAATCATAGTTGGGCTGATACTCAGTAATACTTGTGATGTGCCTCGGTTGATTGGCAAAAGATGGCTTATCAGTTCTGACATGGTTTCTGATTGAAACTGTAGTAGTTACGTAATCTATTGTCAATTTGGCAGGATTAAGAGTGAAGAGGTGAAAAAAAAAAGGGTGAAGGAGTGTTTAGCCTGTCAATTGGGTCAGAGCTTGATGGCCTCATTTGGATGCACTAAGAAAATAAATAGCTCCTTGGAGGTGAGACACATGTTCACTCCCTGGGAGACAATGTAACTGATATGACACATGGAACTATGTGTGGTGGTCCTATGCTTATGTTAATTTCATGATTGAGATGTAGGGGTGAAATATAGCCTGTTA
>PVJH01027540.1:15414-28632 GCA_004026705.1 Nesogale talazaci | reverse complement strand
AGAGACAATGCAGAAGGAAGATAGCTGAGTGCCTGCAGGCAAAGCTCCCCAGTGGAGTAGGGTGCCCCGGGCACTTATTGGTGGAGCAGAGGTCAAACCAGTGCAAGAGGTCTAAGGGGTGGAGGGGTGAGGAAAGTCAGGGAGGGGCCTGTCTGTAGGCACCGCAAAGAAGAATGAAAGAACAGTCTCTGGACTCATTCCTGAACCTTCCATAACAAGCAATTTCACACAGGGCAGGGCTGGGCCACCATCATCCCAGCAGGCCCAGGCTTGTGTCCATCCCTGACCCCAGGAGCTGCTTCTTGGGAGGCTCTTCCTCTGACCTGCCTGATCAGCTTTCTTTAAGCTTGGAGTCCTGTCCCGATGAGGCCTCCTGCTAGCCTCCAGTGCTCTCCCCACCTCCTAAAGGGCATCTGTGCATGTCTATATGCCTGTGCATGTGGAGGGGCAGGTTTAGGGGGGCCAAGGACTCTGAGTGGTGGGAGAACATGTCCTGAGTGGCCAGGCTGGGTGTCCAGCCTCTCCACACACCTGCTTTAGCACTGCATGCCCAGCCACATGGCTCAGGTGTTTCCAGGATCACTCCATGATTCAATCACACCACTGGGTGCTGGGTGTGTGTGTGTGGGGAGGCCGCTAAGGAAGTCCCCTGCAGAGGACAGCTCCAAAGCAGGCGGATAAGGAGCAGCCCTGAGACCCAGGCCACGGTGTGTGGAGATACTCAGCTGGCCCAGTGTCACAGAGTTCGTGCTGTTAGCCATCTCCAGTCTACCCACCCCCAGCCCCCAGGCAGGCAGCAGGTGCCCCACTCCACCCTACCCTGCTAGGCCCCTTTGCCCACCTTGACCAGGCATCACCTGACTTCTCCAATCTCCCTTCTGTCTTCATTCAGTCATTCATTTCACCACGGTCCGCAAGCACCCACTCTGCCCCAGGCTGTATGGCCTCTGCCTCTGGAGAATAGAGGAGCACAAGGTCCCTGAGGGGAGATGGATGCTATTGCTATTAGATGTCAGGAAGCCGGTGCAGATCCATTGCAACCCTCTATATGACAAAAGGAAACACTACCCAGTCCTGCACCACCCTCACTCACCGTGGCCTGTGGGAGCCCTCTGTGGCAGCCGCTGTGTCAATCATTCTGTCCAGGGCCTTACCCTTTTTCACTGCCTCTATACTTTCCCTAACATAAGGTCCTTCTCCAGGGAATGGTCTCTGCGTGAAACAAAGTCTGGCCTTCCTTGCCTCTAAGGAGCATTCTGGCTGTACTTCTTCCACGACAGAGTGGCTTGTGCTTTCGACAGCCCATCGCTCTGAGGTGGGCATACACCCAGCAAGTAATCCACAGACAGAGCGAACAGCCAGGAACCATGAGCCTGAAAATAGAACATGCTCCAGGAGAGTCTGCAGGGACCCAGGAGGAGGCTACATGGTCTCAAAGCCCTGCCACTTTCAGCCCAGCTCAAAGGCCCCCTCCTCCAGGAAGCCTGCCAGTACCTCTGGTGCCAGCTCTGCTGCACTGACAACCCTCTCTGGATGACTTCCTCTTGGCCCTTCACCTGAATTGCTCTCTTACAAGATGCCTAGAGGTGCTAGCTGGAGATAAGAGCCTGCCGGGAAGGCCGGCGGTACCCAGTCTGACAGACAGGTGGGACCCCACAAGCTAAGTGTCCTTAAAGCAAAGACTATCACCTCTCTGATTCTGTTTCCCATCGGCAGAAGAGCCAGGAGCCCTCTCACCATGGCCACATGGGTTAAGGAGACACAAGTGAAGCTCGTGGTCTCCCCTCCCTGTCATGGGCGAGCTGGGGTAGGAAGGTATGGGGGGTGTGCACGCCCCTGACCACCCTACTGGGGGCACACAAATGAAGGTGAAGAAGGGGAATCCCAAAGAGGAAGGGGGCAGGGGTGGGGTTTAGGCCAGGCTGTTGTGCAGGGGCTGGGCTCTCTGGGCCCCCCCCTGGCTGGGCTAACCCAGCCTGCAAGCTGCCTGCACTCCTGCAGAAGCCACCTCCGCTCTGCCAGCCCCTCCCCCCTTGCCCAGCCATCTGTGGCGCTGGCAGCAGGAGCCAGGGCGGACACTCTGGCTCAGTCTGAGCAGGACTCGTCTCTGGGGAAGGGCTGCAACCCAGGAGGACAGAGCGTGGCCAGTCCCCCTCATGTCCACTTGGTATCCCATTCCTCTGCTAGTGCTGTCTCCTGGGGCGGCAGTGGTAGAATTGTAGGAGCCCCTAGGCCCTCTTGGAGACCATGGCCTTTTAGTAGCCACTTACCCTCTGAGCGATGTCAGAACAGGGAAGGCAGGGCTGGAGGTCACAGAACCTGCCCCTGTCCCAGATGATGACCAAAGCTCCCAGAGTGAAGAGGCCACCTTAGTGAGTCAGGGCATGGCAAGCGGCCACCTTTAGGAGAGACGTGGGAGAGCTCAGAGCTGGCTACGTCTCCTGGGCCCAACGTCCCCTTCTACTCAGGGAACTGGAAGCCTCCCTGTAGCCCTTTCTCACGAGTGACCCAAGACTGTCCCCTAAATGGATTTGGTGGAGGTCACTTTCCAGGCACCTCATGAGCAGCCCCCACCCATCTGCCCATGGAGGCTTGTCTGTTGCTAGGAGGCGGGACAGGTTTTAACAAAGCTGAGAGACTACTGTCAGACCAGGAAGAAAGGTCTGGCGATCTGTTTTTAAAAATCAGCCAATGACAGCCCAGTGGACCACAACAATCGGACCCTTAGCCATTCACAGGGACGGCGCAGGAGCAGAAGGAGCACCTAACAATGGGGAGAGAGGCTTGGGGTGGCCTCTGGCCCAAGTCAGGGGCTGACTCTTCTCCTGATGTCATTTGTGGTCTGTTTCTCTCTCTCTTGCATCTAGTCACACTGCCACCTTGCCTGGCTGCAGCAGCCCCTCCCAAGTGGATAGGAGTAGCAATGAACATGAGTGAAGGGGTCCCTGAAGTCGGCAGACCCCAATGCACACATCGTGTCTTCTCAGGAGCTCCAGCTTCATGCCAGGGAGTGGGGGGTGAGCAGGTGTGAGCCAAGTATGAGCCCAGAGGGTCTGAGACGCCACTGAAACATGCTCCACTGCTGCTGGCGTCATGTGTTACCTCTGCTGCTGCCAGGCCACTGGGCTACACCAACCCCATTGCTGGCCTGCTGTACCACAGGGCCCTGAGTGACCTCAGCACTGACTCCAGATCCTGAGTGGACTCAGAGTTGGGCTCATCCAAACTCTCCAGCCAGCACCAGGACTGGGGTAGCCTGAGCTCTGCTAGGGGAAGGGAAGGCACCCTGGGGTTGGGGAGCCCCTCCCGGTCATCTTGACCCACCCTGGGGCCTGAGCCCTGTGCACTAGGTCAAGAGGCAGCTGCCCCCCTATGGAGGGATCGGAGGGCCACAGCCAGTCACGGCCTTCCGGCCGCGGGTCTTCCAGGTCTGAGGAGCAGAAGGTGGTTATGCTCCCTGCTGGATCACCTATGGCCAGAGTCCCTCACCCCCAAACAAACCAAAGCCGTGGCCATGGGGTTGACTCACTGTGGTCCCAGAAGAAAGGGTAGAGCTGGCCCCGTGGGTTTCCTAAGCTGCAACTGTGTACGTGCACAGACTGCCTCGTCTTGCTCCCACAGAGCGGCTGACAGCTTTGAACCCTCAGCGCCAGGTGCTGCATGGTGCTGGGGGTCTGAAAGACAGAATGGGTGGCCGAGGGGGGCTCGGACTGCTAAGGCTCTTTCGGTTTCAAGGGTTCCTTCACTCTTTCGCCCCACGTTTTCCGCAAGCATTCGTTCCCTCATTCATTCATTCACGCTTCCCACATCACGCGTGCACTCATTCATTCATGCGCTCCGCCATTCAGTCCCTGGCGGCTTCATTCATTCCTCGCCCTCCCGCCCCTCCTCTTCCGTACCCGCGCGCGCGCGCGAGCGCGCGAGCGCGCGGCCCCCCGTAGCCCCCCGGCCCGCGCCCCCCGTGGGCGCCCCGCCTGGGCGCTGCCGAGGCGCCGTGAATCAGCCGCGGCTGCGCGGGGCCGGGGCTGGCGGGGAGCCGGGCTGGGGGCGGGGGGCGGGCGCTCCCTGCGGGAAGCCGGGTGGTGGGGAGCCCGCGCGCCGCTGCCCGAGCGGGGCCTGGGAGGAGGGCGCGGGCCGGCGGCGGCGGCGGCGGCGGCGCGGAGCCATGTGGACCGGCGGCCGGCGGCCCGGCCGGCTCCGCCGGGCGGTGAGTAGCTGCGAGCCGGTGGGCGCGGGGCGCGGGGCGCGGGGGGGGGTGGGGGGGCGGCGGGCGGAACAGGCTGCTGGGCGCCGCGGGCTGCGAGCCCCCCGCTCCCCCCCGGCGCGACCCCGGCGCTGCCTGCAGCCCCGCGGCGCCCCTCCGGCCCGGGCCCACAGGGCCCCGCGTGCGAGCTCGGGCGGGGCGGGGACGCTCTGGGGCGCCGCCCTGCCCCCCTCCGGGAGCGCCCTGGGCCGAGCGCCTGGGTCCCATGGGTGGATACTGGGGCTCCCCGACCTGCGCGTCCTAGTGACAGAGGGTGGGGCAGGAAAGGGCCTGGGAGCGAGAACTCGAGGCTCCGGACCCGCAGGACAGGCACCTGGGTGCAAAGCGGCCACCCCACCCTGCGTCTGGGGCAGGAGGGGTGTGGGGGCGCGCCCAAGGAAGGCCAGGCAGCCGGAAGGAGGCTGGACCTCAGCTGGCGCGGTCAGAGCGAGTGGAGTGGCGCGTGGGCCCGCGCCAGCCCCGGTGCTCTGCAGCTCACTCGCTACCTGCCGGCCAGGTGTGCCCTCCTTCCCACTGGCCCGTGCGGACATGAAGGCCCCGGGAGGCAGGGGCTGGCCCGAGGACGCCCAGCTGGCGCCCCCCGCCCTCCCGGGACCCCCAAGGCGCGGGATGGGAATTTCTGCTTCGGCCTGTGTTCTTCCTGCCTGAGAGTGTTGTCTTCCATCTGTGCCCCGCCCCGCCCCCACCCAGTGTGGCTCCTTTGGGGCCGGGACGGCGTGGGCGGCCTCGTGGAAGCGCCTGAGCCCGCAGGAGCGAGTGGGGGATGGAGGCGAGGCCAGCGCCTGCCCGTGTGGAGGTCTGGAGGGCCTGGCCCTCCTGCCCAGCACACTAGTCAGGCCTTGGCCACCACGGGAAGCCGGCTCTGAAAGGCCCTGTAGCCCACATTTCTGGGGTACATGCAGGCCCCGCAGAGACCCTCTGCCTCCCATGGGCCAGGCCAGTTAGGACCCTGGGAGAACAACCCTCCTACCAGGCCCGGCTGTGGTACTGCCGGGCCCCGGGCAAGTGGCCATTGGAGGCGGCGCCCTCCTTGGCATCTGTGACGCACAGGGCGGGGAGACGGCAGCGAGGGCCCTGGCAGCGTCCCGCAAACCCTTAATTTACCCGACTCTCACTATAATCAGGGTGGCACGGAAAAGCAAGCGAGCTGGCAGATGCACTTGCTGGAGGCTGCTCAGTGGCGGGCTGGCCGAGGGGCAGCTGCTCTGCGCCGGGGGGCCTCCAGCTCTCGCCTCGTATTTATAGATTCTTGCCCTTGGCATTGTGTTCCTCATCCAAACCTGGGCTGTATGCACCTGGAAAGCTGTGGCGGGCGAAGGGTTGGGCCGGTGGGACATATGGTCAAATCCCCCAACTAACATACCCACCTCTCAGGTCCAAGGAGAGCCGGTGAGTCACAAGGAAACTAGAAGACCCCTTGCCCCCACTCTTAGAACGGCCACAGGGCCTGGCCCACAATGGCCCCTTATCTGTACCCCTGTGTCGTCCTGGTGGCCCTGTTTGGGCTGCTAATCCCAAAATCAGATGTTCGAAAACACCCACAGCTCTGCCTGGGGAAGACAGGGTTTTCCACTCCTGTCAAGAGTGAAAGTCTTGTAAACTCACAGGGGCAGTTCTACCCTGCCCTGGAGGGTCACTGTGTGTAGGCATCAGTTGGATGGCAGTAAGTTTGGAGTTTGGGATCGAGTCCCTAAGTTCCTGGTAGGTAGGCTGGTGGGCTGTGCGTGGCTCTGCTTACGTTTAGGTAAGCAGTTTGACTTCCCCAGCCTTGCCAAGCGAGACGAGACTTTCTGCTCCTCTAAAGATTGACAGCCTTGAACACCCACAGGGACAGTTCATTCTACTCTGCTCTCTGAGGTCTCTGTGAGTCAGAGTGGCCTCGAGGATGGTGGGGATGGAGTCCCTGGTTGGTAAAAGATGATGCTTCAAATCGATCCCAAGGCCCCCTCGGAAGAGAAGCGTGGCTGTCCACTTCTGGAAGGGTCTCAGCTTGAAAGCCCCCTGGGAAGTTGTACTCTGGCACGTCCAATGGGGCCTCCGTAAGTCAGGATCCACTTGCCAAACATCTGCCACCCTGGACGTGACCCTGTGCTGCCCCACGCCTCTCTGCTGCAGTCCCTCCACCTGAGGCGCCATGGTGGGAGGAATGAATGAAGGAGTGGGAGGGGGGAGAGACGCCCCTGAGTCCATACTTGTTCCTCAAAGGGCTGAGCAGGTGATCAGTAAGGTGTGGCCCAGGCTCAGCCCCAAGAGGCCTGGAGGGCCAGGGATGACAGGAGGTGTGTTTGCTCTATGGGCATGGCCGTGACCTGAACTAGGGGGCTTCTTCCCTCAAAGCTGGAAAGGTTCCCTCAGGACAGAGCCTAGAGTGACCTCAAGACTCACAGTGTTGGCCTGGAAGCACCTCCCCCCCACCCCGATCTTCTGCCCCTGGGTGCTGGATGGAGGAAAAGGCCTGGACAGGGTCCAAGGGTTCCTCTACAATGATTGGCTATGCAGCCTCAGACAAGGCCCCGCCCCTCTCTGGGTCTTTCTCACTATCTCATCTCTCACTCAAGGTCTCCACCATCCCTAAGACCCCTCCCCATCCGGCCAGAAGGGGGCTCGGGAGGCTCCCCACTTACCATGGTCAGGGAAGAGGACTTCAAGACCTGTCCTGTGACTGTGGGAGGAGCTGACCGCTTTGGAAGGACTGAACGAGTAGATAAATGGTTGAGCGACCAAGTGGATGAATGAATGAATGAATGAATCCTGCACTCACCGATTACTCACCTACTCCTGCCTCCAGCACACTCCACCCAAGCACCCACTCTGTTCCATTCATTGGCCTCCCCCTTCAAGAGATCGCAATCTGCCGAGAGAAGCAGACTCTGGCCAGTGGGCAGGTGTCGAGAAGGTGACCGTGTCAAGAGACTGCCTTTCCAGCAGTCAGGAAGGAGACCCAGTGTCTCCCCACACCACCCAGCCCCACCCCGGAAGACCATGGTCTCTGGAGCAGAGGGTGGTGACCTTTGGGGACTTCCTGAGGGGAGACCAGCCCGAGCTCTCCTGTTGCCCAGTGCTAAGCCAGCCCCTCAAACTTTGGCCTCTGTTCAACCAGCAGGCTTTGGTCACTCAACGGGGTCGGGCAACGGAAAGTCAGAGGGCCACAGGGGTGAAGGCTCCAGTAATGGACATAGGGGGCGAGGCAGATACGACTGCATGGGAGGTTTGGCACAGATACAGGGATGGAGGGAAACATGGGCGAGTTGATAGATGGGAAGGTGGGTTTCTTGATGTATGTGACAAGGTGGACAGATGAGTGAGTCGAAAGAAGGATGGAAGGATGTGTGGAGAGATACGACTCAACAAATGGATGAAAATAGACATGGAAAAATGAACGAATGCAGAAGTGGGTCCAGTCAGTGGATCAATGCCTAGATGATGATACCTGGATACATGTTCACAGTGCCATTTTTCCCTTTTTTTCACATCATGATTTTATAGGGAGGGAGGGAAACAGGAAGATGGAAGCAGGCATGGACCGAGTGTATGTGGATACCTGTAACAGAGGGACAGCTCTGAGGATGGATGAATGATGGATGGATGGATGAATGGTTGGTTGTATGTATAAGTAGTTACATGGATAGATGGATGCATGCATGGATGGATGGCTAGATGGATGGATGGTTGTTTGGATAGGTGGTTGTATGGATAGATGGGTGGGTGAGTGGGTGGATGGATGGATGGATGGATAAGCACATGTTGGCTGGTGGGTAGATATAAGACAGAAGGACGGATTGAAGTGTGAGTGGGTGCATGCTTGGAGATGAATGGCTGCTGGATGGAAGAGTGAAAGATGGCTGGTGGGATGGAGTGCTTCAGGCACTCCCTCCCCTGAAGTCCCAGATGCCAGTGTCTCGCTCACATATGTTTACGCAGTTGGGGGCTCGTGGGGCTGTGGAGAGGGGAGGGGACCAGCTCCCCTAACTTAACCACCATGTGAGGCCATAAGTTGCCATCCACACTGGGAGAGGTGGGGCATCTGTTCAGGCAGGACCAGGAGGCAGGACTAGGAGAGGGGGCCGAAGACCAGAGCTAAGGTTCCTCCCTTAGCTGGACCACCTTCAAGACCTCTCAAGTGGGTAAGGAAATAGGGGAGGTGTAGGGAAGAAGGTGATGTGAGAATCCCCAGGCCCCAGTGTTCACGTCTGCTAAAGGGGGGGGGGCAGTCACAGACACTTGATAGCAATCCAGGCTCTCCACCACCAAGCACACACAGGACACTGCCTTCTGTTGCTTCATGAACAGAGGCTCTGTGAGCTGTGGTGCCTGACATATGCATAACTACAGTTCTGGGGGAGGAGAAGGGGCTTTTAGTAAACAATGATTTTTTTTAAAAAGGTCCACTAGGACAGGGTAGAACTGCCCCTGTGGGATTCCAAGGCCATTGCTCTTTTTTTTTAAATCATTTTATTGGGGGCTCATACAACTCTTATCACCATCCATCCATCCGTGATGTCAAGTACATGTGTACATTTGTTGTCATCGTCATTTTCACAACCTTTTCTTTCTACTTGAGGGTGCAGCCTCCTCTTTCTCCCTCGGAGAAGCTGGTGGCTTTGAACTGCTGACCTCGTTGCTAGTAACTCCTGCCCTGGAATTGTAGTGAGAAGTAGTGAGATCATGTAAGAGAAGGGGACAGCAGGGGTTCTGGGCTAGAATCCTGGCCTGCCATGGGGGGACCCAGGGTTCGAGACTGAGCCAGCATCCTACCTGTGTCATCACCACCCATCTGTCCCTGGAGACACGTGTGTGGCTAGGATGCTGAAGAGATTCCAGCAGAACTTCCAGACCAGAGGGGCTAGACCTGGGGGTCTGCTTCCCCAAATGAACCAATGAAAACTGCCTTTGTCTGTGGGGCTGGTGCAGAACAGGCCTGGGTTCCAGTCATGTGCAGGGGGTCCCCATGAGTCAGGGGCCCACTGGTAGCAGCTAATGACAGGATATGCTTGTGGCGACACCCTGCAAGCCCTAGGGCAAGGTCTTCCCATTCTGCCCCCCACTCCCCCAGAGGCAGGAGTCTGATGCTCCTCACCTCAGGGAGATCCCAGGGGCCAGCTTCCCCCCATGGGGTGGAAGCAGGCGGTGGGGGTGGAGGAGGGCAGGAAGGAGGGCAGGGAGGACACGCTGGGTCGGCCCCCCTGTGACTGTGTGAGACCTCGGAGAGTCACTTCATCTCTCTGTGACTCAGCGCACAAGGCCGGGTGAGGGGTCAAGCATCCGTGAGAAACCCCCGATATGAGAGGGGTCGGGCTGTTGCTAAGACGGCCCAGAGGCAGGGGCCGCTGGAGTGCTGAGAGCCAGCCCCCGAGAGCAGAAGCAGCTCAGGCTGCCTCGAGCCCAGCAGAACCGCCTGCCGACAGCATCCTCCGGGCTCCACCGAGCAGCACCAGCCAGGGCGTTGTTATGACAACGGGAACTTGTCTGATGCACCAGTGACTACGGGAGAGGCTAGCCAGGCCCCTGGCGCTCCTTCAGTCAGCCTGACGAGGAGCCGATGTGTTACATCCGAGGGGAACGGCCAAAGATGAGGACCCCTGAGGCCCTACTGGGCACCGACACCTTATTGTGTCCTTTAACAAGGACTCCCATCCCCGCCCAGGGCTGGCTCTGCCCTTGTGCCCACTTGATGGATGAGGCCAGGAGACTTGCCCTTTGCCCAGTGGTTGGAGTGTTGGGCCTGCTGGCATCCAAGACCTTCTTGTACCGAGGAGGGGATAGGTGAGGTGGTGCCTGGGGGCTCTGCCCAGGGACAGAGGAGTAGCTGTCAGGAGCTATGAGGGCAGGACCCTGGGGCCTTCCAAGAGCCTGAGATCCACCCCCGTCCCTGTGCCCAGCCTGAACTGGCCCACCCCAGGGCCGGGGAACACATGAACTGACAGCCCGATCTATGATGACATCACCCACGCACTCCTTCAAGAACCACTTGCTGAGCCCCTACTCTACGCCGTCTCACAGTGTGGCCACAGCCCCAGAAGGCAGCTCAGAAGTGGGTGTGAGGATGGCCAAGGAGCTGGCAGCGTGCGTTCTGAGGGATGCAGGGCGCTATACATCAGAACCTCTTGGCAGGGTGGGGTGGGGTGTGTTGGGAGTATCATTGTGGTTTTGTGTGTGTGTGTGTGTGTGTGTGGTGTGTGCTGGGGGATGGCCTTGCAGCAACACACAGGTGTGACATTGTCTAGTCCATGCTTTGAAAGGCCCTTGCTGGCCGTGTGTATAAGCTGGACAGGTGGGACTGGCCCTGCAGACAGTTGGGGGCCCAAGGGGCTGGTGATCCCAGGTGCCAGGTGAGATGGGATGACTTCTGGAACCAGCTGGGTGATGCTGAGGATGACAGGAGGGGCCTGGTTGGAGAAGGGCAGACTGGTCCGAGTCTGCTGCTTGGCGAATCAGGGCAGGGATGTGGGGCAGGGTCAGCTGAGCCCTGGAGCTGCCCTCCTTTGCCCCTCCTGGAATCTCACCGACATCCATTGTGGGCTGAAGCCAGAGAATCTCGTACTGGGAGGTCTCTAGTCCTGCACTGGGCGGGTCCCCAGACACAGACCTGCACAGGCAGCGCCTGGAGAACCTGTGTGGCACTCAGATGGGTCCCAAGGGCTGAGGACAGAGTGGTGGTGGCCTCTAGCTGCTCAGCCAAGGGCCAGGCTCTCCCCCATCCCACTCCAAACTCATTGAGCTGGCCTTCAGCTCCAGTGCCCATCCACCAGCCTCCCAGGACTGAACCCTGCCTGGCCCCCTGCTTCCCGGGAGAGGCCAGGGCAAGTTTGCCTTCCCAGGAAGAAGGAGCCCAGCCTTCTGGCCCTAATCTGGATCCATCTCCCCAGTGCCTCAATCCCCATCAAATCCACACCCAGACTGCCTGAGTGCCTCATAGCCACTGCTCGCCCCTGCCTACAACCGCTGGTTACAGACACTGGGATTGACCATGGTTTCCAGATGTGAGAGATGTCCAGAGGCTGCTGGTCCAGGGCTGGGAGAGGACAAGGGTCACTTTGGTCTTTGTACTCCTCTGTCCTTTACATATGGGCCCACCACACACGTACCCCATGGCCCGAGGTGACTGCTGCTGCTTCCATCCTCAATTCCACATCCACGAAACACGTGAAGAATGGAGAGTGGGGGGCAGAGGGGCCTGGGTCGGCAGTCCCTCTGGAGGCGTGCTCCTGGGAGTCACGCACACGGGAAGAGTCTGAGAATGCAACTGGGCACTGTCCCCACCCCCCCGGCAGTTGAACAGGCTTTTTCCTGAGGCCCACAGCCCTCTCTGCCAGCTCTTCCTGCTCCAGCAGACAGGTGCTGCCCAGTGCCCCTCCTTCAAGCTCCAGTCTGACCCCCAAGTGTCCCTGTTCCACAAGAGGACAAGCCTGAGCGAGGCCAGCCCCAGGCCCGGCCAGCAGTGAGCATTCCATGCCCGCTGCCCGAAGGCAGCCAAGGCAGCGCCCAGGACACTGTGACCTTTTGCTCCCGAACACTTCCTACGCCCCAGGCCTAACTCCCATGTACCACGGATCGATCCATCCGGCCGGGTGGGAAGCCACGGGGACCTGCCACGTGCTCTCTAGGATCAATGGGTAGGCGGTCAGCCAGGAACCCTACCCAGTGAAGGGCCAGTGCCTAGGCCCGAGCGGGCCTGGGATGCCAGCCCCCGTGGAAGGAGAGACATGGGGCCAGTGAGGCCCTCCTAGATTGGCCGAGCACGGGATTGACTACATACGAGGATGCCGTCAGGGGCCGGCTCCCCGGCACAGGTTCCTGACCGCATTGTCCCCAAGCCAGGGGACCACAGGCCCCTTCCGGAGCCCAGAGCAGAAGGTCCCAGCAAGGACAGGCACCGAGAGGGCCTGCGAAGCCGAAAGTCGAGTCCTAGCCCAGGCCAGAGCCCCAAGGGCCTGGCCTCCTGTCCCTGCTGGGTGGGACAATCCGGCCATGAAGAAGGACGGACGTCCCCTGACCTGCCATCTACCCCTGAGCCTCTGAGCACCGACAGCAGGGCTGCTGCAGGGCCCCTCGCCTGCCTGGACCGCCGGCGGGAAGCCAGGCTACCCTTCTCCAGGTTCCTGGATGAGGTCACAGCGCAGGTGCTGGACCCTGGGACCCTGGAGTCCTTCCGGGGGCCCGGAGACCGCAGTCCGCAGCCCTCTTTAGGGCCATGGAACCCCCATTCAGCCCAAGCACCCACTGCAGGAGTTGCAGAGAAGGGCCTGAGCCCCAGGCCCTGGCTGTGCTCGGGGACAGTCACAGAGGTTACAGGCAGAGTGGGGCCCGGTCTGGCCGAGGAATCCAGCAAGTCCCCTGTGGACAGCGGTGAGCGTGGAGGCCGAGCTGCCTCCGCCTGGACGCTTCCAGGCCGGGTGAGTCTCAGCTCCAGCTGTTCCCCCCTTCCCTCCACCAGCCCCCTCCCTCATTGCCATTCCCTGTGGAGGCATCCCCAGCCCTCCCCCCCCAGATGCCCCTGGTCCTGCCCCTTTTGTGATACCTGCAGAATAAGGGGAGCTGAAGGCCCTTACAGACCCAGGGGACTCTCTAAGCCTAGGGTGCTTGGTGGCTTAGAAACAGCCTGAGGGTGCGCCTGTTATTGGCAGTGGTGTCCGGTGTCAGGCATGAGCTCCCACTGGTCGTGGCTCCAGGCGAGACAGATGGAAACGCTCCCTGCGGGTGGTGTCGCCGAGTGACCAGAAGTAGACCACAGAGATGGCAGTAATGACAGACCCTCCGTGTGTGTGTGTGTGTGTGTGTGTGTGTGTGTGTGTGTGTGTTGGGGTGCGGGGTCGATTCTGCTTCTCAGTAGAGGGACAGAGGAGAACTATCTGGGGTCCCCAGGCCGAAGTCCCTGTGGAAGCCACCTGCCCCATCTTTCCCCCCTGGGACGGCTGGTGGGTTCAAACCGCAGACCTCTCAGCAGACAGCCGAAT
>PVJH01027540.1:0-15314 GCA_004026705.1 Nesogale talazaci | reverse complement strand
GGGTGGCAGCCTCGGGGCCTCTGTGGTCTGAAGGCACCCCAGGTGAGGTAGGCGGTGACAGCCCGGGCAGCAGGTCCATGGGCCTGAGTGCTTCGATGTATGGAGTGAGGAACCGAGGCTCCGAGGAGCTGGATGCCACCTGGTCCCGGTCACAGGCCGAGTCCGGGCTTGCACTTCATAGCCCAGGCTGGCCCCCTTCCTCCCCCGACCCATAGACCTGCCCACACCTGGGCTGGGATGGATGGAGACAGATGGACAGACCGGAGAACATGTGGGGAGGTCTCTGAGTTGTCTGGTGCCCCTGGGAGTCAGCAGGGGGCTGGTGGGGTGAGGACCAGGCCTGGCCCAGCATGAACCTCGGTTGAGAAAAGTCCCGTTGGAAAAATGAGCCCCGTTGTCCTCTGTGTTGATGTCTGTCGGCGTCCCTTCCTGCTGCCCCAGCCCTATCCCCAGCCCCAGGCAACCGAGGGGTCTACCCGGTCACAGAGGAGGAAGAAACGGAGGCCCTGCGCTGCCTCCTCCACGACAGAGCTTATGCGGTCAGCAGGGAGTGCTGGCTACTTGGGGTCCTGCCAGCCCTTCCACTGAGGTCTGGCCTGGCCTGGGAACTCTGGCAGGGCTGGGCAGGAAGCGCTGCTGTGTGGCCCTGGGCAGCTCAGCCACCTCTTCTGAACTCAGTTTCCCCGGTGAGAAAAGACCAGGTTTTTCTCATCTTTCTCGTGCGTCTGTTCCTGGCAGTCTTCTCCCCAAGGTACCTCAGGGCCCGGCCCTCTGTGTTTTGGGGGTGCTTTGAGTCTCTCCTTGGGGAGTCTCAGGCTCTGGGGATTCCCTGAACTGCCCAGGGCTTGGGAAGACCCAGTTGCCAGGCACCTCACACGGGCAGCCCAGAGGTCTGCGGGATCCTGTGTCCTGGGCCAGCTGGGTAGCACGCCACTTCACAGAGCTGGCATGGACTCCGAAAGAGACGTGGCTCAGGGGGCCCCAGGGTCCAGCCCTGAATTCCGGCTGCTCCCCCTCTCAGGATGGAGGGTGTCTGGATAGTCACCCCACCTCTGCCCCACCTCACCCCAGGGCTTGTCATCCCTTGTGTGCCTGTGACGGCCACAGCCACCCAGACAAGCCCAGGGCCAGAGCACCTCCAGCATGGACCTTCAGCCCAGGGACTAGGGGGCACTGGGGAGGTAGGGACATTCCAGGCGGGCCAGGTCCCCTGCCAGGGCCTCGCTCAGTCTATGGTCTCAGGCTGCCACTCTGTAGAGAAGAGAAGAGGAGGCTCCAGGCCAGGTCCTGGGAGGAAAGGCAGGTGGGGCCCTCCAGGTGTCCGGTGTCTCGGCCACTTCCTGCCTGGGATTTTTCCAGCCGAGCAACCAGCCCGCAATTCCCCCGTGGCCTCGGCCTCCTGCTCTGTCTGTGGCAAGCCAGGTGCCTCTCCCAGGGGGGCACCCCGGGGTGCCTTTGCCTCCCAGCTCCCCTGCCTTGGCCACGTGGGAATGTGGGTCGGAGTTGCCAGATCTTCCCAATTTTCAAGAGAAGCCAAAAATACAGATTTTAAAATGTAAATGCTCCCAATTTTTAAATGTTGGCTCAGACCCTTTTTTTTGTGAAAAAAGAAAAGAAAACCTTGCTGCCGGCCAAGCAGCCTGCAGGGGCCCGATTTAGCTCGTAGGCCAGTTTGCAGTCGCTGCTCAAGCTGCCGCACCAGGTGCCATGGGGAAACTGAGGCTCAGGCTGAGGCCACACACCCACGCAGTGCCTGGGCCCAGAGCAGGCCTTGGGCCAGTCGAGAGGCCCCAGGAATTCCAGGGGGCAGACATGGTGGGCCCCTTCTAGGGCAACACCAAGCCCATGGTTGGTGAGCATCTACCCATTCCCACTGGGCAAGAATGTCTGTCCTTTGCTGCTCCTGTGTCAGCTGCCCCCATGGTTCTGTCTGACCTGAACACGGCCAGCTTGGCCTCCTTTCCTCATACCCCACACTCACATCCCCCACACAGATACTCACACATACACATACATATCTTCCCCAAGGCAACTCCCTGCTCACACATGCCCCCCACATACGCATCTACTCACACATTACATATATATACACACCTACATACCACAGCAGTACATACACACACCACATCACAAACACAAACACACACTCACACACTGCACCATACCACATCCACATACACTCACAAACCATACTCATGCCCCCCCACCAGGACCCCACACACATGCTCACACACATACACACATGCCACAACACGTGCACATAAGTAAAAACTCACATGCGCACATTTTAGAGCACTCACGCACCACACTCATGCTCCACACACATTTGGTCACACATACACCACATGCATGTGCCCACACATACGTGCACACATGTTCTCATACAGTTACACATGCATGCCACACATATACTCACCACACCATACCACACACACTCATATATTCACACGCTCCACATACATACACATACTCAAATCCACATGCCAAAAATACACTCATGTCTTCACACATCAGACCACTTACCTAGACTCGCACATCATGTCATACCCCCCACCTTCATCGTCATTAGGAGCCATCAAGTCCGGCCCAACTCATACCGCCCTGTACACAGCAGAACAAACCCACCCGACCCCCACCCCCAGTGTCCTGTGCCTGCTCGCCCCTGGTGGCAATCCCTGTGTCGGCCTACCTCATGGAGGACCTTCCTCTTTCTCACTGCCCCTCCACTCTACCCCCTTCCTGTCCTTCTCCAGGGACAGGTCTCTCCTGACATGTCCTAAGCGTGTGAGCAGTCTCCACCCTTGCTCTGAGGGACACTCTGGCCATGTTTCTGTCAAGACAGGTCTGTTCTTTTTTTTTGGGGGGGGGCGTGCATCACTGCCCTAGGGTGGTGGGAGTAGGAGGCCCAGCCTTTGCTCCTGTGGAGCTGGAATTGAACCTCCATCCCAGTGGGCCGCAGTCCCGTGCACAACCACGACGCCACCGGGGCTCAGCCCCACAGGTCTGTTCTTGTGGCGGTTCACGGTACTTCCGATCATCTCTTTGGCACCGCGATTCAAGTGCACGGGTCTCCGTCCGTCTTCCTTAGTTGATGTCGGGCTTTCACACAGGGGTAAGGGGGAAGACAAGGCCCCGGCTTGGATCCTGTGCACCTCAGTCCTGAATCTCCTGGCCTTTCAACACTGGAGAGCCGTCTCATGCAGAGTTGCCCAGTGCAACGCATGGCTCGATCTCCTGACTGCTGTGCTTCCATGAGCATCGATTGTGGATCTAAGCAGAGCAAAATCCTTGACAGTGTCAGTCATTTCCCGTATGTGCATATTTATTCATACACATTTATAACCACATATGCAATCCGATCGCTACAGCACCACATCGAAATGCTCGCACACACAGGGAAGTACATTACATGTGCTCACGCATACATTCACGGGCAGACACACCACACACACATATACTCACATCACACATATGCATACAGCACCCACATAGACACACACACACACACACACACACACACACACACACATACTCTCCCATCGCACTCACCACACATATCCTCAAACACCACGTAGGATCCATGTGTCCACACCACACATGCCATTCTCCTGGCTCCTCCCCACCTCTGCTAGCCCAGCAGGTGCCCCGCTGGGGTCTCTCCCCCACTCATCGAAGCCTCACCTTCACCCACCTCGTTCAAGCTGAGTCTGCCACCCTCCGACCCCCAGACTTGCACTCAGCCCTGCCGCCCATCTCCACTAGCACAGCTCGGGGACGCACCCGCTCCTGCATCCCACCACCCCTGCTCCTCAGCCCACTGCAGCAAGCCAGGGCATGCAGGGGCACAGTGGGGTGCACAGGGTCGCTCCCAGTACAGGGGAGCCGGGACTTGACTGATAACTCACAGACGGACAGTTCGAACCCACCAACACTTCTGGAGGACAAAGATATGGCTGTCTGTTGCCTAAATGTGAAAGACCCGCCCTGCCAGCGTCCTCCGAGTCAGAATCCCCTCCCTGGCAGTGGGACACTAAGGCCCACCAGCAGGGCTACTGTGGGGAGCAGAGTTACAGGGAGACCTCCTGTGTGAGGCTTAGGGGCTGAGTTCCCCCAGGGAGTAAGGAAACTGAGCCAGAGGAAACCCGGTGGAACCATGAGCAAGAGCATCCTCAGGTCTGTGCAAGGAGGACATTTCAGGGAACAGTTTGGCTCGGACGTTGAAGGGAGGCAGCAGGCGGGGTGCATGTCAGGTTTGGGGGCAAGTGGCATTCTTGTGCAGGGAGACAGAAACCAAAGGCACCTCTGGTATGAGGGCAGAGGAAGGGCAACTCGGGTAGACAGTGACGGGGTCAAGAGGGGCATGATAGGAAGGAGGAGGCCTGGGGGAGCAGAGACTCTGAGTGCTCCCCCAAGGTTCACCTGGCTCCCACCTGGTGCGGAGGCCTGTGAGTTCCTGGAGGAGACAGAAGCCCCTGAGTTTAAACCCTGCCCCTTGTTTCAGCGTGAGAACTCTGAGAAGACTGCTCCTGCACTCATGAACCCCTGCCCCAGTCCACACACATGGCTCTGACAACGCTGCTTCTCTCTCCATCTCCATCAGCAGGCCTCTTCTCTGGGCTTCCAGGCCACCGTTCTGTGTCCTGACCTTAGTTTGCTTCTCCACAGAGGGAGGCTATCACAAAGTGCCCAGCCCCCGGGGCTGTAAATGGCTATGCCCAGACTGGACCCCCCAGAGCACCCCCTTCCTTCCCCCCCCCCCCCCAGCTATGCACAGTGAAGACTACCCAGCAATCCCCTTCCAGACCTTCAGGAGGCCCCTCTGCCCCCCCAGGCCAGATGCTTCCAACCCCAGCTGAGCCCCAGGTAGACCATCTGGCAGAGGGGTCTGGCTAATCAGATGGAGGCATCAGGGAGGGCTGCCCAGAGGAGGCACCTTAAAGAGCAAGGGCAGTGTTGGTGGGAGCGAGGTGGACCTGAGCGTTTGGACTGGCTGGGGGAAGCCCACTGAGGCACCCAGACTGTTTGGACTCCCTCCTGCTTCCATTCCAGTCCCCGCCCCCAGCCACCCAAGCCTCCGCAGCCTCTCTTTGAGCCCCTCTCTGGGAAGGGAGCTCCCAAGACCTTCTAGAAGAGCCGAAACTCCAATGTAAATAATTCATGCTGGATTTTTAAAATTAAACTTTAATGTGCGCGTATTAATTTTAGACACACTCTTGGCAGGCCATTGGCTATGAGTGATGGCAGTGACTGGAGGCACGTGGGTAGGGGTGTCCCCAACCTGTGAACGGGAAAGACCTCTGAGGAAGGGGCTCCTCCCCTCTGGCAAGTCCCCCCTCTGATCTGTAAAATGGGTCCCTGCTGGCAAGCAGTGGATGCCATTACTCCTAGTGTCAGCAGCTGGGCGGGGGTGGGACTTGGGCTTCTCTTAGCCATCAAACGCCCTGAAACGTAGGGCTTCCAGAATTTGCCACGGGTTCCAGCCACCCACCGGATTGAGCCCAGAACTGAGCCTGAGAGGCTGCAAAGGAGGGCGGAACCGGGACCCAAGAATACTCTCTTGACTCTCTGATTCGATCTAAACCTCGTTGGGGTCTGACACTCTGATGGGGGCCCCTCCCCTACTAGGCTCTGAGCTCTGGGACCAGGATAGATGGGTCCTGGGTGTGTCTGGGGAAGGGACAAAGATTCTGACCCCCAGCCCCAGCCCAACGCAAGGGAAAGGCCCGCCAATAAACCAACACAATGCTGTGGGGATCCAGCCAGCATGGGAGCCTGTGTGCCTGCGTTTGCTGAGAGCCTGCTGTGTGCCTGCCTCTGTGAGCTGAACGCTGTGGTGAGGACTCGCCCTGGAAAGGTGGGCTTGGGGAAGTATTGGACGGCAAGGGGTTGGGGAGGGGAGGGGGGGGTCGGTAAACAGGGTGCTGCTGGCTGAGTGGCAACCCACCCTAACTCATATCTGGGGGAGGGTGTTTACCTAGAGAGGCCCACACTCAGGGAGGGCTTCAACTTTCAGTGTCAGGAAAGGGCCCAGGCCAATCTAGGCCAATCACCTGGACTACCTTCCCCTATTCCCCTCTCCCCACCCCAAGGAGAGGATTTACCCTCTCCCTAGGTTTCAGGTGGGGAAACTGAGGCCTCTGGGCCTCCCAAGGAAGCCTGTTGGAGCACCGAGCTGGGAGGCCGGGCCTGGCCAAGGCCCCAGCCCGGCCTCCCAGCTCGGTGCCGGCGGCCGGGGCTGCGCCCTCGCCCGGCGGGGCGGTGGGGGAGGCGGCGTGGGGCCCGAACCGGAGCGGAGCGCGCTCCCGGTGGAGGCGGCGGCGGCGGTGGCGCCCGGCAAGGGGCCGGAATGGGCAGTCATCAGTCTTCCCAGGTGTGTCGCGTGGTCCCCGGGGCTCAGGCCGCTTTCAGCCGGTCCCTGGCCGGGAGCGCTGGGGAAGCCCCTGGGGACGGCCTCTCCCGGTGACGGAGAGTCCGCCCCGCGCCCCCCGCTCCGCGCAGAACGTGCAGTCCCGCTCGGGCCGATGCCCGGCCCCGCCGCTCGCGGCGCCCGAAGGGTTAAGGAGGCGGCCGGGGCCCCGCGCCCCGCACCCCGCACGCGAGGGGCTGCCGGCGGCCGCGCTGGGCGGGGAGGGTCTCCAAGTCGCGCGCGGGCGGGTCTGCGCAAGCCTGGCTGGGAGCCCCGCGGCGCGCCGGGCGCGCGAGGGTTAATCCCCGGGCCGGGAGGGGCGGCCAGGCCCCGCACCCCGCTCGAGCGCGGCGGGGTCCCCAGCCGTGGGCTGCGGTGGCGGGGCCCAGGATCACTGCAGCCGCGCTCCCCCATGCCCTCGCGCTCGCCTCGGGTGAGTGGCGGCCTCTGCAGTCCCGCCCGGTCCCCTCCGTCTCCGGGCGGCGCGAGGCGCGGCCGGCGGGGTGCGGGCCGAAGGGAGCGCGGGGCGGGGCGGGCTGGGGCTGCCCGGGGTCCCGGCGCCCCGCGCCCCGGGGGGCGTAACTCGGCGTCGGAGCGGGCGGCCCGGCCGGTCACCTGTTACTCGGCGGCGGCCGGCACGGCCACCTGGCTCGGGGCCGGGCAGGGGCGCGGGGTCCCAACGCGGGCGCGGCTCCGCCGGGCCAGCGCCCACAGCCCGCCCCCCCCCGCCTGAACCCCGCTTTGCTTCCTCGCAGGCCTCAGCGGCAGACATGGAAAAACTCAGGTGAGCTGGGCGACCGCGGCGCGGGGCGGGGGTCTGCCGGTCCCGGACACGGTCACCATCGCGCGGGGCGTGTGTGTGTGTGTGTGTGTGTGTGTGTGTGTGTGTGTGTGTGTGTACGCACGAGCGCGCGCCCGGCCAAACAATGGGGGGGCTCCTCCCCTGGGAGGGGGGGTGGACGAGGCCCCGGCCGCACCGGCCTCCGCGATCCGGGGCGCCCTGCCCTGCACTCTGAATGCCCCCGGGGACCCTGGGTTTCCGCTCCGCGACTAAGCACAGGCACGTGGGCTCCTAGCGCCCGCCGGGTGGGGTGTCCCCCACCCCCGGCAGAGAGTTGCCTGGGTTGCGCTTTTAAGTTTCCGTCTCGTGGGGGCGGGGGTGGGGCGCGGTGATGAAGTCCTCCGGCCGAGGCCGTCTAGCCTTGGAGCCATTTTGGGGGAATCCCGCAGCAATAGATGTGGTGTCCCCACGGCCTCCCTCAGGGTGATAAACTTTGAGCCTGGGAGCCCGGCTACATTCCCAGCAGGCTGGGTGGCACGGATTTGAATATTCATGACTTCCTCCCTGGTTTCTCCTGGCACCTGATCCCCATTTGGGGACCACCCTCTGCGGATTCCTTCCGGATCCAGGCGGAGGTGATGTGCAGGCAGCGGGCCTGACCCAGGGCTCTCCCGTGCTCTTGCGACCTTGGAAGGGGAGGGGGTCTCTTGGCCTCTCCTCACACTCCCTCTTATCTTGTCAAGGCCAGTGGGACACCCTTGGAAAGGACTCCGGGTTCCAGGGGCACCCAGAGTCTACCAGAAAGGGATCGGGGCCTGCCCAGGTGACCTTTTGTCCTCCGGGGGTAGGGGGTCACCTGGGACTGCCCCAGTGGAAGGGCAGTGGGGGGGGGGCAGGTGGACTGACACAGAGGTCCCTGCTGGAGGACTCTCCCAAACTCCGGCCTGGTGTGTCCCCCTCCCCAAGGACACTCAGGCCTGGGTGGACTTGGCCTGAACTGGAGGGAAGTCATAGTTCAGACCCCAACTCCATGCTGTGCAACCCCCTCCCGTTGTCACAGCCAAGGCCCAGGCAAAGGTAGGGAATCCCCAGAGGGCAGCCTGGCTAACCTCAGGCCTCGAACCCCTCTGTGTCACCCTGACCTAGTCTTCCTGTGGGGGGAAGGGCATTCCTGAAGACTTCCAGAGTCAAAGGGGGCGCAGCCTGGGTCCCCCTGGCGTTCTCCTTCCATCTTCTTGCCCCACCCATTCAAGGCTTGTGAGTACCCATCCCCTGGAACAGGCATGAGCTGGCCGGAGTGGGGACCAGACAGTGATGATAAGCTGGCAGGCAGGTGGCCGTGGTCAAGGCCTGAGCTTCCCTGCTCCTCTGGGCCATCTAACCTTTCATGTGGGGCAGCCCAGGCTCTGTCCTTCATGCCGTGTCAGGTCCAGGACGGAATGCCGCGGACAGGGGGAGGGAATGCCCGGAAGATCTTGGGGCTTAAGAACTCTCACACCTGGCCTCAGTCAAAGTTCTGACCCTCTCTGGGCTTCAATTTCTTCATCTTTAAGAGTTAAGGCACCTCTGTCAGCAGCTGAGAAAGGTTTGCTGCTGCGTGCTGGGGGTCGCCAGACAAAATTAAACACAGTCGGGTCTACGTGGAGGGTCCAGAAGTTCAGAGAGTCACAGCCTTGCACATGACTCCTGCCTCCTGCCCCCCATGACCCCAGCTAGTCCCTCTGCCTAGAGCCCATCTCCTTCCCTACCTGAGGCATGCATTGCCCCTCATGGCTGCTTTCCCCAGAGGGACCCTCTGTCCCTACCCTCATGTGTACTTGCTGCCCTACGTGTGGAGAAAGCAAAGCCAGGCACATCAGTGACCAGGTCACCTAGTGGGACCAGGAACAAGGGCCTCTGTCTCTAGCCTCTGCAGTCTCAGGCCAGGGATGCTGGCCTGGGGGATGAGACTGAGCTTTCTGGATGCTAGATCCCCTGATTCGCGAGGCTTGACAGATGGGGAGGGCTTGGCCAGGAGACCTGTGAAGTCTCAGAAGTCAGGTGGCTGGAGTTCTGTCATCTGGGGTGTCTTCAATCCTCTTCCCAAAGGGAGCTATGTATTGAACCTACCTCTGACTCCTCTAGTTCATTTGCCCTGGTGCTGGATGGGGGTTGTACAGTGGGGCTCTGCCATCCTGGTCCATGCACTGGGCGTGCCACCATGCCCAGTAATGGCCTGCCCAGTGTCCCCTGCTCCCCGAGTCATTCCTCTGCAGGAGAAGCTGTTCAGTGGTGAGCAGATGCTGTAAGTAAGGCTCTCGGGGTTCTGGGGCTCCCAGAGCCCTAGTTCCTTTGCTAATCCCTTCTTCTCCCTTTGTCCTTCCCTTCCCTGCTCCTGCATGACCCCCACAGGCTCCGTATACCTCTCTCAAGGGCCCTGCACTTCCCAAGCCTGTTGGCCTGGGCTTCTGGGGCACCCAGGGAAGTGCAGGTGGACATGGCCCCTCGGAGACTCATGAGAGAATGATCATAGCCTAGTGCCTGGCATGACCCTTCATGGGGCTGGCATAGCCATAGATGGCACTGCTTCCAGAAACCTCGTGGCTGACTCTGCAGGAGGAGGCCAGAATCATTCTCTTGGCCCCCACCGTCACCTCTCCCTTCCTTCCCAGGGTGGACATTTCTCCAGTGTCCCCTCTGTTCCAGCCCCTGCTACAGTCAGTTTGCTGTGACTTTGAGCTAGTGCCTTCTGCTTAGGGAGCTTTGGTATCCTCCCCTGTTCTCCAGGGAGGGCAGGCCCCCAGTGGCTCCTGGGAGTAACCAGGAAATTTGCCCATGGAAACCCTATGGGACCACCCCCACCCCTTCCCCCACTCCCCGCACAACAGCATCACTGTGCAGAATGGAGAACTGTGACATGCACACAGAATCACTTAGCAATTCATCAGAGATGGAGCTAGGAGTTGAACATCGCCTGGCCCTTCAGGTACTCCCACGCCACCTCCCTAAGACTCTTCCTAAGCCCTAGCTCTCTCCTGCACCCCAGGACCCCCTAGCCTCCTGACTCCTTCGAAGGGAACCTTGCATTCTCCATGGCCTCCTCAGGGAGTGTCTCTCAATTGCTATGATCCGTTCGAGACCTTTTATCATGGGGCAGCGTGTCTTCCTGGCATGTGGCGTGTGTGTGGTGAGCATCATCCCTGTGTTGGTCCAGGGTTGATGGGCATGTGGGCGGGGTGCAGCCCAGAGGAGCTGACCAAAGCATCCGGGACCTCTTGGTGTTTGTGGTCTGGGAACGACCTGACAGCACCTATGGGCGGAGGCCCAGGAGGGGAGCGGCTGGGGCAGAGGGCATGGCTCGGTGGAGCCTCTCCCATGGGAGTTCCTGGGGCTCCCTCCTCGCCAACACCTGGCACTGTCAAATGGTCCTTACAGTCCTCGGGGTGCCTGGCCATTTCGAGCTTCCTCTTCGGGCCAGGCCTCTAGTTGCGTGTCCTGTCAGCAACACCCCACTCAATGGAACAGAACTCCGCCCGCCAGGTCCAATGCCAGGTCATGATGGTGAATCTGCGCAGGTGCGGCATGCAGCCGAGATGTGGCGCCTCTTTCCGCGCTGGGCCAGACTGCTTTCTGTTGCCCAAGGGCCAGTTCTTCGAAAAGATCACCAGGCCTTTCTTCCTGGCCAGGATGGTCTGGAAGCTGCTGAAGCCTCTTCCCCACGGCGCAGCTGGCTGGGACCTGAGATGCTGACAGCACAACTCCAGTGGCAAGGCAGCGGGACAGACTGACAGCCGTGCGAACTCCCTGCGTGGTGCCTGTGCCAGCTCCCTGCCACTTACGTGTGAGGGAAGTTCGCCTCCTGCTGGCTGCTGTGTCTCAGGCATTTCACAGATGATCTGACTTTTCATGGTGTCGGAGGCTTGTGACAAAACCCTCCGGGAGGGGCTCTGTCAGGGCCCTTCTGGTGTCCTGGAGTGAGAGGCGGCCCACCCTCCGGACAGTGGGCGTGGCGGATGTGCTGAGAGCAGTTCTCTCAGGCCCAGGCCCTTGGGTCCCCCCATGGGATAGATCTTTATGGGGGACCCAGCTCCGGGATGCAGGCACAATAGGGGAAGGCCAGGCTGCTCCCATGGATGGGTGGATGGCTGATGGTCCCCAGGTAACCTCTCAGATGTCACATGGAAGCTGCTAGCATCTCCCCTGGGACTTCCCTCCAGTGGCCATGTTAGCAGACAGACCAGCCAGGCTTCTGCCTTGGGCCTTTATCCATGATATCCTCCTGCTGTGATGGTGCTCCCTAGATGGCTTGGGGCTCCCTGTGTCTCCTCCTCTCCACCCTCCTCAAACGTCACCCCTGCTCCCCTCCCCACCCCCACCCCCACCTCCCGAGTGTCCTCCGACCCTGACCCCCACCAAATGTTCTTGCCTTTTATTACGTTGACGTCTGCCTCCTGCCCAGCAAGGCAGCCAGAGGCTGACCCTTGCCAGGCCCCGCATACAGTCGGTGCTCAGCAAACGCTCTTGGACTAGGAAGACTGGACCAGAGCTAGCGATGGGAAGTAGGAGGTGGCAGTGCCTGTGGGGGAAGACCCTCTGCACAGCCCCAGGAAGAGGAATGATGCGGGGCACTTGTATACCCTCCCGTCCTCTTCTCTCAGCCCCTCAAGACTGGCCTGCTGTATTATATTGTAAGGAGTCAGGTTGCTCTGTCCAATGATGAGCTGAAATAGATGGCACGGCACCCAGCAGCAGAGGAATAGCAGCAGGAGCTCAGTAACTAACTATCAGGGCGGCATGGGCTGGGGAGGCGAGAGGGGGGTGGGGAGGGGAGCAGGGGGTGGTTCTAGGGCACATGGGCTGGGCAGGCCTCCTGAGGAGGGGACACCTGAGAAAGCCCCCACTCCACCCCCGCAGAAGTGGCAAGAGTGGAGGTCCAATACAGGACGCTGCCCAGCACGGTTGATGGGGGAGCCGGGGAGTCCAGGGGGGGGTGATGGCAACGGGTCGCATCTGGGCACTCCAAAGGACCCTGACTTGGGTTCAGGGTGAAGCAGCATGAGAAGAGTGGTGCACAGTGGGTCTGTGCTCAAGCAGGAACCCCTGCTGGGTGGGGGTGGGGCGAGGGGAGGACAATGCAGGGAGTCCAGGTCCGGAGCCAGGGGTTGGCCTCGGAAGTGGGCTGAGGTGACAGAATGCTGGCGGGCAAGATGGTGCCACCTGCACAGTGGGAGACCCCTGCCACCCCCCTGCTCTGGCCTGGGCCCTGCACTAGGACTGGCTGGCCCTGGGATCTGTAACCCACTGAGGTTCTGGGAGGCAGCGTTTCCAAGTGAGCCTCCCACCTGCGCTCTGGGCTGGAGGAGCCCTGGTGGCTTGGTGGCTACGAGTTGCCTTGTTAACCACAAGGTCAGCAGTTCGAAATCACCAGCCCCTCTTAGGGAGAGAGACAGGGCTTTCTGCTCCTGTCTCAGACACGGGTGCCCAGTGGTCCTGTTGGGTCTCTGCGAGTCAGAACCCTCCCAGGGCAGTTTTTGGATCCTTATCCCTCTCCCCGGAGGCTTTGCCCTCAGGTCTGTCTTCTCTCCCCTTCACTTCCCAACCCCGGACTGTCCTCCATGACTTTCTAGCCCCGAATTCTGGTTAGTTTTTTTTTTTTCCTGAATCTTGAAATACTTATGGGAACATCTTTCTCCCAGGGAGCGACTAGTGGGTTCCCGATGTGAACCTAGCAGCAAAATGAGTCGTCTGTTTTATCGCCAGAGCTTTGGGAAGCTCTGCGAATGAGAGAGACAATGCGAGGCAAAGCCAATCGCGAGCATCACCAGAGATGAGCATTTTGAGACTATGGTCCCAAAGTCTCTATACAGGGGTCTATAATTAGACACACGGCTGCATATACATATATAAACATCAACAGGAAGATATTCATGTTCATGACAAGGATTTCACCTCACGGAAGCCCTAGAAGACAGAGTCGAACCACTGCTGTGAGTTTCCGGAACGGCCATTTTTCTTTTTCTTTTTCCCCCCCAATGGTCACTTCCTCTAAACCTCTCAAAAGCAAAACCTCCCTGCAATCCAGTCAATCTTGACTCATAGTGACTGTCCCCACTCTTAAGCCTAATCCTGGCAGAGGAAGGGCCCATGACCAATTCTCACTAAAGTGTGAGTGGCTGCCTGGCTTTGCTTTCTCTCTTTGAGGACCAGGGAATTATAGAAGGACTGTCGAAAGTTTCTCTTGTCCTGCCCCTCTAATGTGGGAGCTATTAGTAGACTCATTTGACAGATGGGGAAGCCGAAACCCGCAGAGGTTCAGAAACATGCCCAGGGTCACAGAGTCAATAGGTTGCACACCTGAGACTTGACCCCAGCAGGTCTCCCTCTATCATCATCATCATCATCTTCTTCTTCTTCTTTTTAAATCATTGTATTGGGGGCTCATACAGCTTGACTCATCCATGAATCAAACACAGTTGTACGTTTGTTGCC
Organism: Nesogale talazaci; assembly: GCA_004026705.1. Taxonomy (NCBI): domain Eukaryota; kingdom Metazoa; phylum Chordata; class Mammalia; order Afrosoricida; family Tenrecidae; genus Nesogale; species Nesogale talazaci. The sequence goes on along the minus strand of PVJH01027540.1, from coordinate 1,659 downwards.
CTCATCCTTTGGAAAACATTTTTTTTTCTATTTGAGCGTCTCGGTATCAGCTCCTCATTTTTCTCCCTCCCGTCCCCATCCTCCCTCCTGAACCCTTGATAATTTATAGATTCTTATTTTGTCATGTCTTATACTGACTAATGTCTCCCTTCCCCCACTCTTCTGTTGTCCATCCCCCTGGGAGGGGGTTATATGTAGATCACTGTGATTGGTTCCTCTTTTTTCCCCCACCTTTCCTTTGCCCTCCTGGTATCGCTACTCTCATTCTTGGCCCTGAGAGGGTTATCTTTCCTGGATTCCCTGTGTTGCCAGCTCTTATCTGTACCCATGTACATGCCTGCTCTTGGCAGATTCGTAAGGAAGGTAGACTTGAAGTCATGGTAGTGGGAGGGGGAAGCATTAAAGAACTAGTGGTTTTATACTGCACCCTGACTGGCTCGTCTCTTCCTTGTGAGCCTGCGGTAAGGGGGTGTCCAACTGTCTACAGATGGGCTGTGGGTCTCCACTCCGCCTTCACCTCATTCACATTGATATGGTTTTGTGTTCTGGGTCTTTGATATCTAATCAGGTCTCCCTTCTTAACCACACACACTGCACTTTGCGGAGGAGGGAGGGGTGGCATGGGTTGCTCTGGTTTGGCCTGCATGGACCCTCTTTCTGTGTGCATCCCTGAGAAGAAGACCCGGGATGAGGTGTTGCTGGAGAAGGGGTTGGCCGGCCTTCCCATCGCATCTGAGTCAGCTTGTGAACATTTCCTGGCAGGGGGAAGTTGCTGCTCTGTGGGAGCCCTGCAGCCCCCTTGCCCGTTACCTCCAGAAGTGCTCCATGTGAGTCTGGGCCAGGGGGCATTGGTCTTCCTGGAGACCTGACTCTCTGCTCTGGATAGGCCAACAGCCCTGGGGAGGTACCTCCCACCATGCCTTGGGGTGCCTGAAAGGAAGCGGCTGAGACATTTCTAGAACGTTCCCACTGACTTTCCATAGGTCGGGGCTCCATGGATCCCGTTCTCTAGTGGGCCTACTGAGGCGCTGGGGCTACAGCCCAGTGAGAGTGGGTAGGAGTGTGTCAGGGGTCAGGTGACAGAGGTGACCGGAGGGATCGGGCTGGGGAAGGCGGCACTGGCCACCTCAGGGTCCCATAGAAAGCCTGTGGCTTCTCGTCAGTCCTGACTCATGGCCACCCCATAGGACAGAGGGGACTTGCCTCTCGGGCAATGAATGTGATTTGCCTCATCTTTCAGCGGCAGTCACGCATGCCAGTCTTCTTGTCCCCTGAACGGCCAGTGCTCCCTGAGTCGGGGACACACGGTATTTGGGGGTAGCTGCGACCAGGTCTGCTCTTGTCCCTCATGGCCTCTGGGGGTGTCCTGTCTGGGACGTACCGCCTCCGGCCCAAGCGGTATCTCCTGCATGGGTAGCCAGGCCTCCCAGGACCTCTCCTGGCCCACTGAGCCCTAGTGATGGATAGTGAGGCATGAGCACCTCCATGTGACACCAGAGATTTCCAGAAGGAATGGGGAAAACATCATCCTCTCTTAATTCCAGCTCCCAAGAACTTTTGGAAGCCCCTGGCCACAGGGGGCAAACCCTAAGCTCTCGCAGTCCCGTGGAGGGGCAAGCGTGTGTAACTGGCCTCCCCAAACTGCAGCCCGCTGTCCCC
>PVJH01027539.1:0-28534 GCA_004026705.1 Nesogale talazaci | reverse complement strand
TTGGGGGCCCATACAACTCCCATCACAATCCCTAACAACATCAGTTGTATGCAGGCCACCTTTACACACCCATTGCCATCATCACTCTCAAAACATTCTCCCTCCCTCCTGGCCCCCATTATCAGCTCCCTATATTACCCTTCCTCCCCCCTTCCCCTTGAACCCTTAATAATTTACAAATTATTTTTTCATCCTGTACACTGTAAAATGTGTCCCAACACTCACTTCCCTGTTGTCCGTGCCCCAGAGAGGAGGCTACAAGCAGATCCCTGAAGTTGGTTCTCCCTTTCTATTCCCCCCTCCCTCCACCTTCCTGGTATTACCACTCCTATTACTAGTCTTGATGGATCATCTATCCTAAGTTTCCCATGTTTCCAACTACACTGTACATCTCCTGGTCTAGCTGGATTTATGTGGTAGAATTGGGGTCATGATAGTGGGTGGGAGGCAGCATGGGAAGTAGAGGAAGGTTGCATATTTCATAGCTCCTACCCTGTATCTTAACTGACTCATCTCCTCCTAGTAACCCCTCTGCAAGAGGATGTCACCTCACCTATTGATGGGCTTTGGGTCCCCAATCTGTACTTCCCCTCATTAATAATAATATAATTTTAGCTCACTGATGCCTGACACCGGATCCCTTCACCACCTCATGATCACACAGGCTGGTGTGCTTCTTCCGTGAGGGCTTTATTGCTTCTGAGCTGAATGGCCGCTTATTTACTCAAGCCTTTAAATCCCCAGACGCTATATCTTTTGGTAGCCGGGCACCATCAGCTTTCTTCACCACATTTGCTTATGCACACATTTGTCCTCAGGGATCATATCAGGAAAGTGAGCATGCAAAGTTGTGCTTTTGAGTTCTTGAAGCCTGATAGCTCATCCCTTTGACACCTCATGATTCCACAAGCTAGTGTGCTTCTTCCATGTGGGCTTTGTTGCTTCTGAGCTAGATGGCTGCTTGTTTACTGTCAAGCCTTTAAGTCCCCAGATGTTCCATCTTTTGATAGCCGGGCACCATCAGCTTTCTTCACCACCTTTGCTTATGCACACATTTGTCTTCAATGATCATGTCGGAAAGGTGAGCACCTTAGAATGCCAATTTAATAGAACAAAGTGTTCTTGAACCGAGAAGATACTTGAGTGGAGGTCCAATGCCCATCTGTTGTCCTACTACTAACCCTATAAGTATACACATTAATCTCTTTCCCCATCCTCACTTATAAATATATGCCTCTATGTACATACCTGTATTTGAACCTCTATAAATGTTCATTATCCCCCAGTTCCTTCCTCTATTTCCATTTGCTTCCCTCTTGTCCCACTATCATGTTCACTCTCCGTTTGGGTTTCAGTATTTTTTCTCTGTTACATTAGTCTTAATCAATCCCTATTGGCCTTCTCTCACCCACCTTGTCCCTGCATTTGTATCAATTGTTATTCCCTTTTTCCTGGGCTGGTCAATATCACCACCTTTCCCCCTCCTCCCCTCTTCAATGTCCCCTACCCTGGGGCCATCAGTCCTGTAATTTTCGCCTCCAACCTCTTTGTCCAGTCTATCTTGTCTAGATAGACCTGTAGAGGTAGGAATATGTACAAGAAAGGTCTCCTAAAATGGAGCAACTTAAGCAAATAGAATAATGATAACAACAGCAAGAAACCCCCTCAATGTACTATACAATATGTAACAGAATAATAAAAATAATGGCAATATAAGAAGCTGTATAAAGTTCAAGGTCTGTAGCTGACTTTCTAGAGTGACCCCTGGTTCATTCGGATGGGGTGCCAATACCCTGGTCCACCTGTTTTAGAACTAAGTAAAATTAAGAGAATTCCCCACAAACTAGGAGAACCCATTCTAAATAGGGAGATAGCAATTATGGAATCAGTCGTTCTCAAGGGATCTGGAGAAATTCTGGGGAGAGGCTCTCCCACCTCTTTCTTACCTTCTTTGATGACATCACCAACACTCTGGACATGAGTGACCAGGCCGAGCTCTCTGGCATCCACTCAGTGGCTAGGAGGACAACCATGATGCAACACACACTAGGTGACACTGCTCCGGTGTGCAGCATTCACTGGTGCCCCAGATGCCACAGATTAACCAGAATACCCCAAACAGAAAGCCCATTGCCTTGGAGTCATCGTGACTCAGAGGAGTCCTATAAGACAGTGATATCATTAATAGTAACAATAAGAGGGGCCGAGGTTCAGTGGCATAGTGGTTGTGCGCAGAACTGTGGCCCACTGGAATGGAAGTTCAATTCCAGCAGTGGCTCCACAGTAGCAAAGGCTGGTCCTCCTACTCCCACTACCAGAGGGCAGTGATGCCAAAAAAATAGTAACAGTAAGATAATCATGATATCATTAACGCTAGTGTTGTCCAGTGCAGTTTGTGGGTGGAGCAGGCTGGCTTCACCATTACTCCCCATCTCTTCTCCCCCTCCCATTGACCAATGCTGCGACCATTCTTTCCACGCACTGGTCACTGCCTACTTCCTGTACCCTGACTGGAGAATGAATGAGTTGATGACAAGTTATTATATTTGGTGGTGGTGATGTTAGCACTTGTGACACCATTTCTTTAGTGACCCTGGCCTGAGACATACACTTGCTTGTGACCTAACAATGCCAGAGACCCTTGTTCATTTTGGTGTTCCCCTTTAACGTGGTCTACACCAAACCTTCACTCCTACCATGCATACCTCTAGCGAGGACACTGAGTAGAACTGACTCATAGGGTTTGCAAGGTTGTAGTCTCTACAGACGGAGATTGCCACTTCTTTCTCCCAGGTAACAAACTGCCCAGTTCAAATCACCAATCTGTCTTTTGGCCACCAAGCATTTAACTCCAGCACCACTGGGACTCCTTAGGGGTAATGGAGATCTCAGTGACCCTATGTTCCAGCTGCTGGGGGTGGGAGAGTGAGGGATTTCAGTGGGCACCCTGCAGAGTCCCTGCTGCTCCTTAAAGGGAGATTACACTCCTCTTAGAAGGCAGTCAGTGGGCTAGGAATGCAGAGGAACACACTCCTGTCATCAGCGTGAACCCGGCTCCTTCTCCTCAGCATCTGCTTCTCCCAATACCAGTCAGCCGCCCTCCTGAGAGGTCTGCCACCATTTGAGGACCCATCATGTGCTGAAGCCCCTGAAGGTGACCTCCCACTCTGTCAGTCAATGCAGGCAGGGCTAGTCCAGTGTCTGCTCTTGAGGTACCATGAATACCCAGGTGGGCACCCTGTCCCCCACCCAGCATGGGCTAATGTGAGCTGTGGTGGGTCTTAGGAAATTGCTGCTAGTTGAGTCTCACATGTGCACTTCCAGAGTGAGGGACCAGTCTGTGGGGTTTGGAATGAAGGATTGACACCAGACATGGGAGTGGGGTGGGACGATCTGCTTATAGGCCAGAGGTGAGCCAGGCCACACTTTATTGTCATGAGCTTTAGCCTCTCCTTTGACCTCTTGTGTCAGTTCAGGGGTCAGTTCTGTGTAATGCCATGTTTCCATAGGTAATTGTGGCACAGCTTAGGTTTTGCTTCCACTTTGGGCCTCATATCCCAGGCAGGGGCTCCGTTCTGCTTAGACACTGGGGTTTAATTCATTCCTGAACAAATGACTCATCTAATCAGTGTCAAAACATATGTCTTCATCAAATTGATCTGGAATTTCTTGTTTCAGGTGAAGACGCAAAACTCTGTCGATAGTATGCACCCATAGAAGTGGAATTGATAAGTCAAAGGAAATGTATTCTTACCAAAAAAAAAACTTTATTGAGGTATAAAACATATCATAAAACTCATTTTTGAACAGGACAATTCATCTTTTAAGTAAAACTTGGTGGTATAAATCATTCCCACAACCCTGATAATTACTTTGGAAATGAATGGCATTGCTATTATAGTCATTTTGACTGTCATCCAGCTTGAGTAAAATAGTGGTAAGTTAAAAAGCTCCATACAATTTGATAAAAAAAATAACAGTTTCCATAAATTGTTTTGAAAATACAGAAGGCCCTAGAATTCGATGACATAGGGGCATGAGAAATAATGATGGATGGTAACATTTTAAAAAGCATTTTCTGGGCTCCGATTCTGAATCCAGTTCTGGACCCAGTGAGCACAAAGCAGCATACTGTCAAATGAAGACAAATATAGAAATTAGCCATAACAGCTCAAGAAAGGTGCTACTAGGGAGTTGCTGAAAAAATACTATTAGCAGAAAGACCATATTTTAATAAAATTTGGAAGGAACAAAAAGGACTTCCCAGAAAACTCTCTGGACACAGTTCTCTTTGGGAACAGTCTGAGTCTTCGTGACTAAGAACTGACTCACAGCAATTTACCTTAATGTGTATGTGTGTATAAAATGACAGAATGTGACCAAAGAAAGACTTAGGGGGGAATTTATAAGCTTAAATGCTCCCAGTAATAAGCCACAAGAAACAAATATATAACATTAGAGACATTAGTTAAAAGGGTTTTTACAATATTAATAGGTGGGTGCTTTTTCCCATTTTGAGTTGGATGCTCCCCCTTTTTGAAATGTTTAAAAGTATTAACTAGGTATTTACAATAAATATTCACCAATTTCTTGATTCAGTATTACATATAAACAATGAAAATTTAATATATACCAAACTGAAATGAAACCTATTGTCACTGAATCTACTTAGACTCACAGCAATATTATAGAATTTGCAAAAATGCACTGCCACTTCTTGCTCAGGAGGAGAGAGTGGTGGTTTTAAAGTATTGACTTTTGGGTAGCAGCTGAGGTGTGAACTATTGTGATGGTAGGGACCTTCTTCAGTCTGATCAGGGTTCTGTAGTTAATGGATGGCCACTGGTAGTACAAATGATTTGCACCCAACCGCTAACCTACACATTGGTGGTATGAACCCACCTAGTGGTGCTGAAGAATGGAGAGCTGTTAATAGGCAAAAAAATCCTTTAGAGCACTTGGACTCTGCAACACACAAAGTGACCATGACTTGAAATCGGGGCGGGGGTAATAAGAATATGAATACCTGCACTATCCTCTACAAATCCAGTCATGGTTGCTGGGTTGTAGATCAGTGCTGTCACAGTTCATAGTGCAATAGATATTAATAACCAAAATGGACTGTGCTGAACTCCCACCCCCCCATATACAAAGAAAGCATTACGAAGTGGGGGCTCCCCCTTTTTGAAATGCATGCTTTCACAGCATAAGATGATTTTGACTTGGGGTTGAGATAGGTGATGACGGCTGTGCTTGCTGTCACAATTCAGGGATGCAGCTTTAAATTGTTCAAATGAAGAGTCAATTACATTGAAATAGGAAAATCACAGGCATTCACACTTAATGAAAATACTATTTTGATTTGTACTAATTGTGCACATCCACTGCTACTGGGCATAATGACCTTAGAGAAGTGCCACAGTGGATATGTTTTACAATAACATCTACGTTATGGTTGGTCTGGCCACCTAACTTCTCATTGTAACAAAGCTATTAGACCCATGGAGGATAATCAGTAAGCAAGCTGATAGTCTAGAATGCCTTGGAATGCCTTAAGTTGAGAAGAAAAGTTGCTTATATAGCTCAAGCAAAACTATACCTTGAATACAAACAAGTTAATGCAGGTTAAGACTTTTAGGAATTAGTATTTAATTCTATAGGAATTGTTTCCCTCAACTTTTCTGCAAGTATTCCTCTCCAAAGTAAGTGAGGTGGTGCCTAATAAGTTCTAATTTCTGTCTAAAGGTTTAAGAACATCATCAATCACATGTTTTTTCCACAAGCAGCAAATTTTTGTTTATGCTTAAAGCGTTTCTCACAGTAATTACATCTACAGCGTCTCTTCAGTGTGAGTTCTCTAATGAAGAGTAAGAACTAACTGTTGCATGAAGCTCTTCCTACAAGTATTACATCTATGTGTTTTGCCACCTGTATGTGTTCTCAGGTATTTTAAAACACTTTTTCCCCAACAAAATCCCAATATCAAGTCATTTATGTATTTCTCCTTTAGAATAGATTCTTTGGTGCCTTATCAAGTGTGACCCACGAGTGAATATCTTTTTTATATGTACATTGTATTTATAGGGTCACTGCCTAGTATGAAATCACTGGTGACGGGAAACATCAAACACTAATGAAGCTTTCCTACATTTAGTCTACCTGTGAATTCTTTTCCTAAATTAAGGACAAACAAAAAGGTTGTCATTAAGTTGGGATTTCTGAGAAAAAAATGTTCTCCACACTGAGAAGAACGTCAGTCAGGGTCCAACCTTAGATTAATTTGCTCAAGAGGTTCAAAGCTGAAAGTTTCTTCTATGCTGCTACTCTCAGATTTCTCTTCAGAAGAGTAGCTCTGGTCATCTGAAAACTCAGACAGATCTGTGTCAGACTCATATAAAGGGCTTCCCTGTTCATTCCCTATCTTTTCATAGACATTCTCGAAAGTAGGACTAGGTAGACTATCCCTCTCAATAGTGAAAACAAATGCAGAGTCACTCTCCCATTCATCTTGTTTTGAAGAATCTCCTTCAGTTTTTCTTCCAATATCAAAATCTGAGAGAAGAAATAGATAGGTTCAGTTACCATAGTATCCCAATGAGAATAGAAAATGAGGAGTAAAAGATGTTATAGTTAATGACTAGTGGAAAGATAGAAAACCCTACAAGGTAGGCTAAAGCTCTTTATTCTTATTGAGTCTGAATTGTTCACTGTGTTCCTTTCTAGTACTTAATTAACCATCACTTACCACTCATGGAATCAAATTCTTCTTCAGAGTTCTGAAATTCATTCACTTGTAAATCTTCTCTATGCTCCATTGGGACATCCAGGTAAAAGTTTGAGCTGGTATAATCTGATCGAAAAAGAGATAGTTTGAGTCATCACTGATTTGTCTGTAATTCAGGATGATTTCTCAGAAAAAATATAGTTTTATTTTCTAAACTTATTCAATTAGGCTTACTACACCTAGAGGCCTTAGCAGTGATTTTTATTTTATTTTAGAAGTTTAAGGACAAAATAAAAATGAAATGAAGATCCTTTTCTCAACTAAAAGTACTTTTCCTAAAGCTATTCAAGTGGGGTATGTCAGTTTTGTTTTGATATCAATTACCTGTATTAGCTATCTATGGTTTTTGTTAAAGAATTGTTGGTATGAGAGAAAAACATGAAACAAATATTCCCCAAGTTGTGGCATAATAAAACTGAATAACACTGTGTTCTTGAGAACCAAGTGATGAGAAAAACACAAAAGTGATTGGGGGAATGATTTCAGTTAAAAATCGATGGTTGTTAGGTGATTTTGATCTACTAATGACCCTATTACAATATGACAATAAACCATGGGACATTGAAATTGTCAAGAATTTCATTTTGCTTGGAATCTACAATCCATGTTCATGGATGCAGCAATCAAGAAACCAAATGACACATTATATTGCGTACAACTTTTGCATAAAACCTCTTTAAAGTGTTGAAGAGCAAGGATGTCAATTTGGGGACTATGGTGCAGCTGACTCAAGCCATGGTATTTTCTTTGCTTTTTTGAGGGGGCATCACTGTCCTCTGGTGTGAGTGGAAGGCCCAGTCTTGCTCCTGGAGAGTTGCTGCTGGATTTGAACTGGCTAGTCAGTGGGCCGCAGTCCCACACTCAACCACTCTGCCACTGGGGCTCAGCCCGCCATGGTATTTTCAATCAATTATTATGCTTGCAAAAGTTGGACATTGAATAAGGAAGACTGAAGAAGAATGAATGCATTTGAGTTATGGCAATGGCAAAGCATCATCAAAGTACCACAAACAGCCCAAGAAGCAAACAAGTCTATCCTGGAAGAAGTTCAGTCAGAATCATCTAGGGATGCAAGAATTTATCAGTAGAGATCAGTTCCCAGAGAAGGACATCATGCTTAATAAAGTGGAGGGGCAGTAGTAAAGAGGAAGGCCCTCAAGGAGACGGATATCATAGTGGCTGCAAGAAGGAACTCAAATATAACAATTGTGAGGGTGGTAGAGCTATTTTTTTGTTCTATTATACATGAGGGTTGCTGTGAGTCACAAATAACTTGATGGTCCCTAAGAGCGGCAACATTACCTAATGGGAACATAGATCTTTTGTGGGGGGATAAAAAGTTTTGAAAATAAGACTTAAAAAGAAAATGTGATAAGCATGGCAGGAACAAATGGAAAGACAATCATCTCAGAACCAAATATTTAGACAACTTGTACTAGTCTTTTGTTACAGTGTTGTGATAGAGACAAGATCAAAGCTTGTATGCTGGTTTTTATCATTTAACATTAACATTTCCCTCTGCAGCCATTTAAACTGACCGTCCTTCTCCTTATGGGAGTAGGTGTGCACTGGCTGCAAACAGCAAACCTCCTGGGTAGTGTCCACAGCCTCTCGTCCTGCAGAGGCTGCCCTAAGAGACCTTGGAGACAAACCGTTGGCTGCTCGATGCCTCAGACCTGGCTAATTTCTGCTTTCCCTAAACTAGGCTCCAAACTGGGATGCAGGGTGTGTTTGGGGGCTAGATAAGGTGGCTAGAGTCCACATAGGTCAAGTTATCATGTCCATCAGTACCAAGCTTCAAAACAAGGAACATGTGCTTGAAGCCTTATGCAGGGCCAAGTTCAAGTTCCTCGGGTGCCAGAAGACCCACATTTCCAAGAAATGGGGCTTCATCAAGTTTAATGCCGATGAGTTTGAGGACATGGTGGCTGAGAAACGCCTCATCCTTGGCGGCTGTTGAGTCAAGTACATCCCTCACCGTGGCCCCTTGGACAAGTGTTGGGCCCTGCATTCATGAAGACCTTGGTATCCCTGTGCTGCCTCACTTGTACCCACCAAATAAAATTGAGCTTCCTGATTAAAAAAATTTAAAAAAATCCCATCTGCTTTATAAAGTCCCTTAAGCAAGATAAGTTAGAGAAAAAAGGGTGCACACCAGCTATTAAGCTTTTAATTTATTCCTACATAACAGCAACAGAGGAGGACATAAAGGATCAAGATGATAGAAAACTCCCAGGATCAGCAACATTGCAGATTGCAAAGACCACGATTTGCTACAAAGGAGTCTTTACTGAGATTATCTCCTTTCCCCATTGGTTTTCTCTACACATGACTTCATAGCAGGATCACTAATTTAATGGTTTTCGAATCCCATTTTCTTTAACTTGTTTTGTTCTGTATTATTCTCAGAGTTCTTTGCTCCTCTTCCTCACAAGGGTGGTCCATTTTTATGGAGTCATCTGTGTTTCTAACCCCAGACCCAACTTTGGAGAGCCCCTCCTGTCTCAAAGCAGAAACAAACAAACACGCACTATGGACATAAACCTTACCTGGCTCAATAAAGGGGAGGCATTCCTCGACACCATCATAGCTCAGGTATTGCGGCTCTAAATATTGGGGATATAACTCTTCCACTGTGACCTCTGGGCAAGGTTCTGGTGCGTAAACCTCAAGAGTTTCCAGTTGGATGTTGGAAGACATGTCTGTCGTTTCCATCTCTGGTGGTTCTTCCGGAACTATTTCCTGCTTACAGACCAGGGAAACATGTCAGAATTCATCATCCAGATGTGAGGTGCAACACTGCCCAGTGGAAATCAAATGCAAGCCATGTCACTTGACATTTTCTTATGGCTAAACAATGGCAGCAGAAACAGTAGAGACCAAACTCAGTAGCATGCTTTACTCAACCCAGAATACCCTGAATTTCATAAAGTCAATGCATAATCAGTATAGTTTCTAAAGGAGGCATCTTATACACATTTTTGCATATGAAACCTTTGGGTTCTGCTCCACAGTTCACACTTCCACACATGTTGGTGTGAACCAACCACACTTTAAGTGCTCAAGAATCGCATTTCACTAGTGGCCACTATATTAGTTATACAAATCTGACTCACACAAAGGTAAAGTCTCAGTTATCAAAACATGGAAGAGAGAAAGGTGGTGAACCCCGAATCCTTTCTATTCTAGGACAGTAGAACAGTCTGGAAGATGCCCCCCTGTTGTTGCAGGAAATCTGCAATGATGCTCACAGCTAGAACTCCACCAAGACCCACTGAGGCACATACTGCTGGAATCTCCTGGGGGCACAAATGAGGAAAAAGAACTGTGTCAAGTCCCAAACAATTTTGAGCTGTTCTCTCAGACATCCACACAGATAAGAAGAACTTAATGAGGAGCGGTACTAAGTGGGGACCCAAAACCCATCAACAGGTGAAGCGACATCCTCTTGCGGAGGGGCTGCAGGGCGGAGAGGAGCCAGTCAAACTAGTTCTCAAATACTTCCTCCCACTCAGTATCATGATCCCAATTCTACCTTACAAATCTAGCTAGATCAGGGGATGCACACTGGACCTGGAAACATGGGGAATTCAGGAGAGATGATCCCTTCAGGACCAGTGGTGGGAGTAGTGATACTGGGAGGGTGTAGAGAGAGTGGAGTAGAAGGGGGGAACCAATTGCGGGGATATAAATATGACTTCTCTGGAGTACAGACAGTGGGGAAGTGGGTGAAAGGACACATCGGACAAAGTACTGTATGAAAAAGCAATTAAGATGTGTAATTTATTATGGGTTCATGGGGGAACGGATGGGGGAGGGAGGGGAAATATGGGGAACTGGTACCGGGAGCCTAAGTGGAGGGAGAATGTTTCAGGGATGATGATGGCAAGAGGTGTGCAAATGTGGCCTGCATACAATTGACGTATGTGTTGATCGTGATGGGAGTTGTATGAACCTCCAATAAAATAATTTATTTTTTAAAAAGAAATTGTCTGTTATTACTGCTAGCATAAGTTGACTTTTCCAAGGCTGTACCAGAGTGAAATTCAAAGGATGGCTATTCTATACTTTGGGCTCAGAATGTTAATGGGGATTGTGTGGGAAATAACTTTATTAGCCTGGATTTGGGGCTGTTGAATTCACTGTGACTCTAGGCAGAGATACAGCCAGCTAACAAAGTCATCAGGTCTTTAGAGGCATTCAGGCCCCAAAGATATATATTGAAATACATCTTGGTGGTGGTGGCTGTCAGGTCAATTCCCTTTCAAAGAGATACCAGCCGTGTGTAAAAAGCTGGTTCATTTCTTTTAACTCTTGCTTTAGATTCCACCTGGACTCTATTTTGAATCAGGGTTTATGGAGAGTTTTTCTGAAAAGGCCCTGCAGGAAAAGTTTAAATCTTTGTGGGTCACATTTGATCTGTCAAATATGTGTGCATGGGTACGTTAGTGTGTGTGTGTGTGTGTGTGTGTGTGTGTGTGTGTGTGTGTAAAATCCAGGTACAATACCAGGCCGGCCATGAGCTAGGATTCAGTTTTGAATCATAGAACATTATATGCATTTTAAAAATGTGGTGTATGCATATGGCTTATGCTTTCACTGAATTTCACTTTAGACTATGAAGGGAATATTACCAAAATTTTGCTACCAGCTGTATTTGTATCTGCTGAGTCATTCTGAAGAAAAAAAATGAAAAGGACCTGTATTTTTAAAAAGACCACACCTGTGAGACTGTGTCGGCTGCCTTTTGGGCTAATAACAGAGACCACTCCCAATCAACCCCCCTCTCCAGTATTTATTTTCTCACCTTCTGCTCTGGAATCTCTAGTTCTCGCTGTAACTCTTCTATCAGAGTCAGGACTCTTTCTCTTTTTTCTGGGGGGTAGAACTGCACCCAGTTCTGGATCTCAGCGGGCAGCACCATGAGGAACTGCTCCCATACCAGCTGCTCCAAGATCTCCTCCATAGAACGCACGTCCGGCTTCAACCACTGACAGCAGAGCTCCCAGAGGCTGTTGAAAGCCTCCTGAGGCCCGCTGGCCGTGGGGTGGTACTGGAACTGCCTGAAGCGCTGCCTGAAGACTTCACAGTCAGTCATACTCTTTGAACATGGAGCTGGCGTTCATGGAGGCCTGCAGTGCACAGCCCAGGATCACAGCCATTGTATCCTTCTAAGCGTTGTGGAATCACCTATAGACAACGACGTGAATATGGAAGAAAGTAGAAGCAGCACTGGTTACAAGAGGGCATATTTCCTTACTCCCATTCCTTACTTTTCTCCAATGTTCCACAGCTGACTTGCTGAACCTCTTCAGTGATTTTAAAAATTTGATATGGCATCTGGAGTGTCAAAAGCTTAAAGATAAATAAACGGCCATGTAGATGAGAGTCGCCAAGCCCACATGGAAGAAGCACACCAGTCCGTGTGATCACAAGGGGTGGAAAGGAGCAGGTACCAAACATCAAGTAACAAGAATCACATCACTACGAGTGAGGGGGAGTGCAGGGTGGGGACCCAAGGTCCGTTTGTAGAGTCATAGAGAACATGAGAGAGAAGGAAACAATAGTCTACCTTACAGAAAGGTCCCGGGAGGAGACGGATTAGTCAGGGTGCAGTGAAGTAATGATGAAACATACAACTTTCCTCTAGTTCTTAAAGGCTTTCTCCCCCAACTATCATGATGCCGATTCTACCTTACAAATCCAGCTAGACTGGAAGAGGGACATTGGTACAGATGGAAATTGGAAATACAGGGGATCCAGAACCAGTAGTGAGAGTGGAGATATGGGAAGGATGAAGGGGAGGTGGAGTAGAAAGAGGGGGCCAATTACAAGGATCTATATATAACCTCCTATCTGGAGAACGGGCAGCAGAGAAGTGGGTGAAGGGAGATTTCAGGCAGTGTAAGATACGATGAAATAATAATTTATAAATTGTTAAGAGTTTGTGAAAGAGAGGGAGTGGGGAGTGAGTGAAAAAGGAGAAGAGCTGATGTCAAGAGCTCAAGTAGAAGGCAAATGCCTTGAGAATGATGATGGCAGCAGGTGTGCGAAGGTGCTTGGCACAATATTAAATTGTCCAGATGTCCCACTTTTTAACAATTTAACAATGTCCTGCAGCAAATAAATCTGTTGCAATACTATTTTGCGTTCTATGAACATTTTTGTTGCTCCATATAGACCAAATTTTTAATCAAGAACCTTCCTCCCCCTGGTCAATGATGTCCCACTTAAAATCTGGTCACTTTACACAATATTTGCATGGGTGGATTATGATAAGTGTACGAGCCCCTAATAAAACGATTCATTAAAAATGATTCTGAAAAAAGATAGAAAATGTTTAGAAAATGATGATGCACAAATGTGCTGTATATAATTGATAAATGGATTGTTAGAAGAGCTATAAGAACCCTCAATAAAATCATTGATTTAAATTTTTTAAAAAGTTGATGAAAAATGAGAACATCTTTCTGTGGAAGGAGACCCACCCCTGCAAACATTCATGCAATTTCAAAAGGCTGTTATGACCAGCAAAATACTTATATAACTATGGCCCTTCTAGAATGCCATTGTCCTGCAAGACCCACATACTAATTTCAGTTAGTTCAAAATAACAGTTCTTTGTATCTGTCACAATGACCGCATCGGCAGTGCTTCTGAGTGGAAAGTACTCCTGGACAGCTATCTGTGTTCTAGAATTCTAAGTACACCTGCCCTTCCAGGACCTGGTATAGACAACTGCCAACCCGCTCCCAATTTATTCCCAATTGTTTTGTATCACTCTTGAAAGACAAGGAGGAGGAATGTTAATAATACTCTTGAATAGGCCGTACTTCAATGTAAGCATCTGATTGGCATTATGTAGCCTACCACCAGAGGGACCCTATGTGGAGTCTGGCTTTAGAAATACTGACCATCAACCCTTCACATTTCTAATCACCACTGAAGACTCATTCCTGTAACACCTCAGTGGCCAAAGGGCTCCACACTCACACTTTCCACTGCTAGAACAGCTGAAGTCGAGAAAAATCTGCTTGGTGTTCATAACTTGGAATGATATTCCAGATGGACATCAAGGGTCCGTGAGGGAGGAGGATTGGGGAGAGGCTGGAAAAAGGAGGAGCTAATACCACCAACTTCAGTAGAAAGAAAATGTTTTGAGAAGGATGATGGCAACAAGTGTACAAATGTGCTTGGCATACAATGGATCTATACACAGATTGTCATGAGAGTTGTATGAGCCCCTAATAGGCTGATTTAAAACAGTAATTGTCTGCCCTCATATGTATGGATAAGCGTGATGCAATTATTGTATGGATTGTCCTTAGAGTTGTAAAAGTCACCCCCCCCCCAAAAAAAAAAGCATACAAAAAAGAAATAGAATAAAAGTCTATAGTGGCGGGCTGAGCCCAGGTAGCGTAGTGGTTGTGCGCAGGACTGCGGCCCACTGGCTTGGAGGTTCAAATCCAGCAGCAAGGCTGGGCCTCCTACTCCCACCACCGGAGGGCAGTGATGTCCCCAAAACCAAAAAAAAAAGTCTATAGTGGCTGTGAGTCACTCGGCTGATCTCGATAAGGACACCATGGGATGGCATTTCTTGGCTAAGCGCCACTCTCGCTCAGACAACATAGAGTGCTTATGTTAATGCATTAGAAATGTGTCACTGTATTTTTTTCTTTGTTTTTTTTTTATTAAGGCATCACTGCCCTCAGGTGGTGGGAATAGGAGGTGTCACTGTATTTTTAATAAAAAATATTTATTGGGAGCCCTTACAGGTCTTAGCGCTATCCATACATATATCCATTTTGTCCACACATCTGTACATATGTTGTCATCATCTTTTTGCAAAATACCTTCTTTCTACTTGAGTCCCTGATATCAACTCCTCATTCCCCTCCCCTCATACTCCTTTGATAATTAATAAATTCTTATTTTTTATGTCTTACATGAACTCCTGTCTCATTTTATCCATTTTTCTGCTGTCCGTGCAACTGGGATGGGGGTCATACAGATATCACTATGATCATATAATGCAAAGGTAGTATTGTAATATATTTATTTTAATTTTAAAACATCATGGGACATTGTTAAATTATTAAAAATCGGGACTCTGGTCACTTTGACCTTACTACCCCCACTACCCTTCCCCATTGTTTTTATGATGCATGTTCATTTCGTAAAATACCTTAAACCTTGCCCCAAAGAAAGTGATGCCAGCAGTAATAAAGCTAAGAGGAAAACTGTGCGGACCACTAAAGGGTTAAAGAAAGAAAGAAATTTCAAAATCTAAATAAGGTCACTTTTGGTCTGATTTGAAAGCTGAACATAACTTGGCTGCATCGGCTTGATCAATATTGGGGGCGAGGGAAGGGGGCTTGATTAAGATGCTTATGTAAAGAAAAGCGTGAAATAATTAACCACAAAACCAAGAACTCACACTATCCAAGAGGTTGAAATGTGACTGCTAATTTGGATAAATCCGAAACAACTCCATAGCGATGGCCATCACATATTAAAGGCAGTGATTTGTGAGAAGGCTCAAAGCCTCCCGGTGATTTAAAGTCCTGCTAAAATGAATTCATTTGTGTAATTTTGATGGCTCACAATCACTTAGTTCGCTTTCCATTCTTTCTTAAGGGGAAAATGTGCTCAGTTCTCAACTTCACCGCATTCGAACACACCCTGGGAAGGCATTGTTTGAAAACGGACCTATCACTGAATCTCCGTGCAGACTCCCAGCAATAACATTCGAGCCGTTCATTAAAAAAAAAAAATGTCTGGCAATCTCAGCGGACACTGTGGCGCTAATACACAGTCTCCCGCCCCGGGGCTGGAAGGCGTGAGACTTTCCACTGGGCCGGTGTGGTGCCAAGTGAGGAGCGTCCGCTCCTACTCTGTCCATACCGACCCCCAGTCCTGCCTGCTGTCATCGAGGCTATCCTGCCTCAAATAATCCCACTGAACCAGGAGTCCTGCCGCAGGCCGAATCCGAGCGGCACCCTTGAACCGAAGCAGCTTTCCGCATGTTTCTAGCAAAGCGGAGTTACTGGGGAGTTTAAATCGCCCACCTTTTGGCCGGGGCTGAGCGCTGAACTATTTGGTCAGTTTACCTAAATTAAAGTGACCAGATTTTAACTTTGATAAAGTGGGACACCATTGACGGGGGGTGGTGAGGGTGGTATATTCCCTTTTCGTTCTCCCGCCATTTCCTAGCTTCTCGTGCCTTCGTTCCAAAGATCGGGACTACTTTTTTTTGGGGGG
Organism: Nesogale talazaci; assembly: GCA_004026705.1. Lineage (NCBI taxonomy): Eukaryota > Metazoa > Chordata > Mammalia > Afrosoricida > Tenrecidae > Nesogale > Nesogale talazaci. The sequence continues at coordinate 12,489 of PVJH01027539.1, read as the reverse complement.
GGGGGCATCACTGCCCTCTGGTGAGAGTGGGAGCTACCCAGCCTTGATTATGGAGAGCTGCTGCTGGATTTGAACCGCCAAGCCAGTGGGCCGCAGTCCCGCACTCAACCACTACGCCGCCAGGGCTCAGCCCGGGACTTTTTTAAAATGCCTCGGGACGCAGGAAAACTTTTTTGAAATCGGGACTTGTCCCGCCCAAAACGGGACGTCTTATCACTTTACTAAAGAGTGACGGCTCCCAACTCAAGCTCTTTATGAAGGCAGACTTAACTTGAACTACAAACGAACCCCCCACTTTTCTGTTAACTGCGGTTTAGGATCGCTCTGCACTATAGCAACCCAAAGAATGCCGCCCTCCTAAGGCCACCGCCACCAGCCACCTGGGCCCCAGTATATGTTACAAGTAGTCTCTCATGAGATCTAAACCTGGAATCTGAGGCGTCTGCGAAAACCCACACCTGTGGCCTACGGTTGGTCTCACCCTCAAGCGCAAACTGGACTCTCAGAAGCAGTGCCAATGGCGCACAACGGCGACAGTTCATATGCAAGGAAAGCAGGGATTGGGCGGCAATCTCCCAGAATTCCCTTGGGGACAAAGCTCTCATTTAACCCCGCCTCCAGACGCGAGGGGCAGATCCTGGGGTGGAGCCTGAGGAGGCTTCTCCCACTTTCTCTGCAGTATGTACTTACTACTTGAGAACTTTTTTGGGGGGCATCACTGCCCTCTGGTGGGAGTGGGAGGCCCAGTCTTACCCATGGAGAGCTGCTGCTGGATTTCAACTGCCAATCCAGTGCTCAGTCACCAGGGCTCAGTCAAAATGTAAACTTTTAAGTTCTTCCCAGAAACATTCCCACGCAGGAATTGAGAGACCTATTCAAATGTCTAAAAGATGTTCTCAAGCGGACTAAGCCCTGGTGGCATAATGGTTGTGTGCGGGTCTGCGGCCCACAGGGTTAGTGGTTCAAATCCAGCAGCAGCTCTCCAGGAGCAAGGCTGGACTTCCTACAAGGGCAGTAATGCCACAAAAACAAAAACAAAAACAAAGTTTACTTTTCTGAGCTCCATAGTTGCAGACACCCTGACTTGCTTCGTTTAACGTTTAGACAAATTCTAGTATGTGTGATTTAATTTTCCTCCAAATAGGCAGTGATTTCACCCATTATTTCATTCAATCCTCCTCCCCACACATACACACTGCCAAACCCCCCTCCCCCTGCCCCCATGTCTGCTTTCTCCTCTCTTTCTGAAATTCCAAGAAAATAATTATTGGCTCTTTTATTTTCATGGGCAGTCTCTTGTGGGGAAGGGATGTCAGGAGGACGGGGAGTCCCCATCATCACAAACCAATACTTGGGCTAGGAATGCAGATAGACAGGAGCATGCTCATATGTCGGAGGGGACAGTGACATAGCTGAACCTTTGACTGCAACCACAGCTATACTTTGGCTGTACAGTGGAAAATACCTTTCCCTTTGACACTTGCTGAGGATCACGCTGGAAAAGCCTCATGCTTCCTGGTGCATAAAATACGAAAACTAGAACATATTTTAAATGATTCAAAATAGAGAACAAGAGTGTCAAAATTTAAGTCATCTACAGGTGCCCTACTCCACTTTCTAGTGCACTCTGTCTCTTAGCAAGGACATTCACATCTGTGGTCAATGGTCAGAGGGGAAGCACCAGTGCCTTAATCCACGTGGAGACCTTGCAAATAGATTTACCACTTTTCTTGCCATCCATAGCCTTCTATAAACAGAGTGCACAGAATCTAAGCTTTAAGACTGCTCCCTTCTCAGGATATATATTTTATTACTTCTAATCTTTGGATTACAAGACTGATGTACTTATTCTGTGTGAATTTAGCTGACACTTTATTTAGATGGCTGTTTGTTTTCAGACAAATATTTAACACATCAGACACTATTATTTCTAATAGCCAAGCACCATCTAATTTTTCACCACACTTTGCTGGAGTGTGGGAATCAGAAAGATTTCTCTCAGGTCAGTTCCCCCCAAATGTTCTATACCAAATTTAAGGTACTTGCGACACCAGGCATGTCATTGCACCTGGAGGTCAACCAAAGCTGGTCAGAAACTGTTCTGAGGGAATTAGCTATCTACCACAATCAGAGTTTAGATGATGCCACCACTGAGGAGGCCCACTCACTTCTGATGAGCATACCGATGCAGTTCTTCCTGGTAGGAGACAGGGAGACCCCAGACCTTGGGAGTTCATCTCCCTAAGGGCTCCAGCAATCAGAGGCCATTGTGTCTCACCCTTAAGATAGAAACAACCACCCACAGTTGATGGGTTCCTCCCCCTGCAAGCTTAAGCTAATGTCAGCCCCCGCCCCGGGACAAAGAGGTCAGGCCGCAATTATCTAGAATCTGCCCCCATCGCGACCTCGCTCTCCCAGTACATCGGCCTCTGGTTCATGCATCTCATTACTGTTTGAACTATGGGGAAGTTGGCGTGTCTTGATCTATGACTACGGGTTTCAGATGTCCCCCAAAAAGCTCATTTAAGCTTGGTAAAGGGAAAATCTCGCCCTTGCCCTCTTACCTCCTTACCCTCTTCCCTTCTCTGCACGCCAGCCACCAGACGGAGCTGGGGTGAACATGATCTCATGATACGCATCTGACTCTTATTATGTCCTTCTCTCTCATGCTCTCTATGACTCTACTATAATAAATAATAACAATCGCTGTACAACTGCGCCTACCGAACCCGTGATGTGTGTGTGCAAGGCTGCCACCTCTGATACTGGAGCTTCCATATCTTTAGTGATGTCTTCAAGAGGGCAAGCATTGTGTAAGGTCATGCCATAAGAATTAATTATTTTAAAACTAGGCCTATGATTAAGTGTGAGTTCAAGATCAATTCATATGTCTCTGGTCCACTTTAGAGCAGTGGTTGTCAACCTTCCTAATGCGACAACCCTTTAATACAGTTCCTCATGTTATAGGAATTATATAAAATTATTTTTGTTGCTACTTCATAACTGTCATTTTGCTACTGTTCTGAATTGGACGAACCCTGTGAAAGGGTTATTCAAGCACCAATGGGGTCACGATCCATAGATTGAAAACTGCCAATTTAGATACACCCTTATCATTTTATGGTGGTGGGGCAACATTATAAATCATCCCCATGGGGATCTGCTGATTATATGAATAGTATCCCTAGTTTGTCCAATGATATATAATTTAAGCTACTGTTTAGCAAAGGAGAGTACATATTTGTTCGACAGGCTTTTAAACCAAAATACATGGATTGTCATCTTTTGCACATAAGATACTAAAGTGTCTGGACACTATTGCCACAATGAGGATTGGAGACAGGGCAACATTTTCAATACCATTCATTCACAAAAGCAGAACTATGCCTACTAGACAAAAGTATGTCTATGTCATAGAAAAGCAAAGAGGGGAAATGAAATCACAAATATATAGAGTAGTCTTGTCATTTGTTGGGAACCCTCAAAGCAATAAATTTAAGCCAAAGTCCAATAACTTCCAAATTCATAACCTTGGGATAACAGCTACCTGCTTCTTGCACAAGGACGTTTCAGTCTTAAATTCAAGAGAGAAAGAGAGAATTAAAGGTAAAACCCAGTGTATTTAGTAGAGTTTCCAAATCAGATCCCTCTGGTTTAACCTATGAAGAATGGTGTGCACCTCAAAAGGACAGACTCTAAAGCCCCAGTTGTCCATAGCATGCGGCCTGGGTCACCCAGGGCTGGAGGGAAAGAAAATAAAAAATGCCCAATTATAGTTTGCCTTCTTTTTCTAGAACAGGCTTTCAGTAGTCTTTTTTGTTTTTTTCTTGAATGTTTTTTTTTAATTATTGGGGACTCTTACAGCTATTATAACATTCAGTACCTCATCTGTCTCAAGCACATCTGCACACATGCTGCAACATCCATCTCTAAACATTTCTCACTTGAGCGCTTGGTATCAACTCCTCTTTCTCCTCCCCTCCTTTTTTAATGAATCATTTTATTGGGGACTCATACACCTCCCCTCATGATCCATACATACATCAATTGTATGCAGACCTCGTTTGTACACTTGTTGCCATCATCACTCTCAAAACACCCTCCTTCCACTTGGACCCCCATTACCAGCTCCCCATATTTCCCTACCACCCTCCCCCAATGAACCTTTAATAATTTACAAAATGTTATTTCATATTGTACACTGTCCAATGTGTCCCTTCACTCACTTCCCTGTTGACCATGCCCCAGAGAGGAGGTTATATGTAGATCCCCTTTCTACTCCACCATCCCTCCACCTTTCTGGTATCACCACTCCCATCACTAGTCCTGAGGGAACATCTATCCTAAATTCCCCATGTTTCCAACTCCAGTGTACATCCCATTGTTCTAGCCGTATTTTTCTGGTAGAACTGGGAGCATGATAGTGGGTGTGAGGAAGCATTTGAGAACTAGAGGAAAGATGCATATCTTGTTGTTACTACACTGTACTTTAACTGACTCATCTCCTCCCTGCAACTCCTCTGTAAGAGGATGTCACTTAACCTATTGATGGGCTTTGGGTCCCCAATCTGCACACCCCCATACATTTACATAATAAAACCCTGAAATGCAGCTTAATTCTTAACAATGCTATTCAGAGTATGAACAAAGGACTCATGCTGGTCCATGAACTCTTTGTTACTGGTACCAACAAGAAATCAGATAGAGTTTGAAAATGTTTCCAACAATTATATATATATATATATATATATATATATATCCTACAAACAAAAACACTATTTCTATACCTAAGAAGGTTGAAAATGCCATGATCTAGTCTAGAGGACCCACCAGAACAGAATTCCTCCTCCTCACTCTCTTTTATGTAATAGTTTTTGGAAGCAAACTAAATCCTTCTTGCTAATTCATTTGAAACTCCACTCCCCCACCCTACCCACTGCTACACATGGGAGAAGTTGTGAAACAGAATTGCTTATTTTGACCCCTCTGCTTGGAATTGAGAGAGAGACAGAGAGAGAGAGAGAGAGAGAGAGAGAGAGAGAGAGAGAGAGAGAGAGAGAGAGAGAGACAGAGAGCATATGCTCAAGGTCATCTTTTAGAAAGTGCATATCAAAGTGCTAGTTCTCTGTTGATAACATCTTTCTCTGGGTTCTTCACTGGCAATTCTCTACTCAGTCCATGGTAAAGCCTGTCCTGCTATCCATCGGGCCATGCAGTGTAGTACAAAGGAAGGAAATCAAAGCACCAGAATGGAGAGAAAATCCAATCATGACAGATTTTAATAAATAAAGAAACAAGTGACTCTGGTCTGTCTGGGAGAGAGAGCAGAGATTCATTTCCACCCCCTACACCTGGTTAAGCACACCCAGAAAATAACAGAAAAGGGGTGGGAAAGAAAGCTGTGATAAAGAGCCAACCTCAATGGGAACCCCAGGACTAGACATCACTGCAATTATTAGCTGGACAATAATAACAGACCAGGAAGAGGAACTAAGATTTCTACTTTTGAGAAATTAGCGACCCAGTATCTTAAGAATAGCAGCAGATCATTGTCCTGAGATATGGACTAACACACCAACCTCCCCCCCCCGCCCCCGCCCCCAAACTACCAGAAAGCAAAACAAAACAAAATCCCAAATACTAAGCCAACTGGCATCAAACAAAGAAGGCAGAGGAGAACTTCTTCCTGGGATTCCTCTGCTTAGAAATCTTTATAGGAGTAGGTTTCCTGGTCTTTCCAGTATAGAATGGCTGGGGGGGTGGCTGAAACCGCTAGCTTTGGGGTTAGCAGTCTAACACTGTCACTACCCCCTGCACCACTGGGACACTTTATCATAAATAAATGAAACTGACAAGTTTAAAATGATTGCAAAATAATTTCACCACCAAATCGGGTTACTAGAAGGCTCTTCCTATTAAAGAATTGATAACTATTTTACAGAATGTAGAGAACAGGAAGCTACCCAAGTTATTTTGTAAGCCTGATGCTACCCTATGACTGAAAGCAGACACAGCTAGCGGCAAAAACAAAAGCTAAAGATCAGTATCTCTTGTAAAAATTATCAACAGTATAGTGGCAAACCTGATGCAACAATGCATAAGAAAAATCACATGCCATGATTTATTTTAGGAGTGCAAGACTGAGTCAACATTTGAAATCACTCAATGTATTCCATTCTAAGCAACAAGCTGTAAGAGAAAAATCATACACTCATGAAATGGTAGAGTGAAAACATTTGACACAATCCGCTATTAATCTATGATAAAATCCCTCAGACAGTTAGGAAAAGAGGAGCACAATGGAAACTTGATAATAGCAGCAATAGAATGTCCACTGTGAACGTCAACTTGAATGGTCAAGTACTGACTTATTTCTAGATGAGGTCAGAGTCAGTGCAAGGATGTCTGGTCTCAACTCTTGTATTTAACGTTGGGAACAAACACATGGCTTTGTGCATTACAGGGTGGTCCTTTGAGAAAATGTTGAGGAATTTACAAAAAAGGAAACCCTTCTAGATTTAATAAGTGAGGTCAGTAAGGCCATAATGTATAGTCCTATATATGAACAAATAGGATGTAGAAATTGAAATCAAAAAAGTACAATACCATTTACAATCTCTTCAGTGTGAAGGAAATCCTGAGGCAAACACATAGCAAAAAAACAACAACCAAATCCTGAAAAATTTAAAAAGATGATGCAGGTAAACTAAGGACGCCTAAATAAATGTAGAAACATACTGTATTCAAAGGTTAGAAGGTCAACGAAGTAAAGATGTGAAGCCAGTTCAAATTGATATATAGATTTAATGTTTTTTCCCAGCAAACAGCTGCAAAACATCTTGGAGACATACGTTTGTTTTGAAATTTACCAGGAAAGATACAGGTCTTGCAGTGGTTAAAACCATCTTGGCAAATAAGCAAGTGAAAGAGATCATTTTATTCAACATCAAGACTTACTGTATAGTCGATACAGCGTTAGGTTGCTCATTGGAAGGTCAGTGTATTGAACCCATCTGCAGCTCTGCAGGAGAAAGATGAAGCAGTTTCCTTCTGAGCGATGACAGCCTTGAAAACACTAGGGAGAGCGTCTACTTCTGAATCCACTCAAGGTGAGTGAATTCTGAGTTTGGGTTCAGCTACACATAGTGGTATGACTGGAAGGATAGACACAAAGATCAATGGAACAAAATAGAGAACACCAAAATAGAGATACACAACTATTCCCAATGATCTTTGAAAAAGGAGCCCTTGTGGTGCTGTGGATGCTGCCAACTGAAGAGTAGGTAGCTTGACCCCACAAGGGAGAAAGATGTGACCGTCAACTGCCTTACTGATTTAAACTCTTGGAAACCCTTTACTGGCTCACTATGTGTTGGAATCCGTTTAATGGCAATGAATTCGGGGCTTTGGAGTCCTTGGAAAAACTACAAAAGTCATTCAATGGAGGAAGGATTTAGCTTCGTTGACAAGTGGCTCATTGAGTCAATGAGGTCACATGACAACCCTCGAGGACAGGGTAGAACTGCCCCTGTGCGTTTTCAAGACCACAATGCTTTATGGGAGTAGAAAGCACGATGCTTCTCCTCAAGCAGCAGCTGGTGTCTTTGACCTGTTGACCTTGCAGTTAGCAATTCAATGCAATAACTAAATCAAAATGAATTGCAGACTTAAGTGTATAGCCACAAAATGTGGCTTTAGGGAGAGTGGTAAAAAGCATAGGGAGACATCTTCAGGATTTAAGCATAAAGAGAATTATTAAACTTGAGAGCAAATTAAAAGAGAGGGAGAGAAGACAACAATTCAGTCTACAGACTAGGAGGCATTATTTGTAAACCATGTGCACAAAAGGACTAATGATACTTTTATAAAGACACACCACTACCACCATGTTGATTCCAACTAACACATGTCAAGAATAAAGTCACATGGCTGCTTTTTTTAAGTGTACTGGAGTCAGTCGGCTACTAGAAAAGATCCTACAGAACAATGTAGAACTGATTATAATCTTTAAAAGCCGCTTGGTACAAAATGGATTGTAATCTTTAGGGGAGCAGATCAATTATGGGTGCACAATCCCATCCCACAACTCCTGAAAAGCTGCTGGGTGCATGTGAACCATCAACCTTTAGGTTAGCAGAAAGCTTAACAGAGGCACCACTGGGATCCTTACTGACTTGCTACTTAGTTTTGCAGGAAAATGAACATCAAAGGTCCCAATCTGCCTCCCCTCTTGTGGATGACAGGTGTGGGAAGGATGGAGGTTTTCAAAGCACATGACCCTAGGCAAATCAAGACAACTCCTCTCTCCCTCCCAGGGCACCTACTAAGAGTGCAGGTCTGTTGTCCTCGATGCTTAGATTCAGACCAACCGGAAAGGGGAGGGTGTTTCTGCAGCGATTCTTAGAAACACGCCTGCAGCAGACACCCTTCCTGCCTCCTCTGATTTTGCTATCTTTTCCCAGTGCAAGTTCACAATATGCTTTGTATGTTCCTGGGGCACAGACAGAGAGGACTTGATTGCTATCCATGAGCTTGTCATAAGTTATACAACTATTAATGGTCTTTTCTATAGTTATCCTTGGTGATAATAAACACTCTCTATTTATTGGTGTCTGAGTGACCACCACCTATTTTGAAAAAAAAATGCATGGAGTGATTCTAGTCGATTCTCTCTATAGGAATGTGAACTTATGTGCTCTGGTGGTGATAGAAACCTGCCCTAGCCAAGTGAGTCCTTGCCACCTATGAAACATGGCTTCCTTTCCCCATGTCTTCCCCATGTCATTTTCATGCTTCCACCTTGTGTTTGCTTCTCAGATCTCATGTACCATAATCTTCCACACCCATAATCATCTAGATATTGGACCAAGATTCTGTCTACTTAACTATTTTTAAGTATAAATGAGTTGTTTTCTCTTCCTGAAAGAGTTTGGAGTTATGGACCAAGTCACTGTTAAAGATGGTGTCCTAAGTCCTCAGGATTTTCTTCTCCGAGTGTAATTTTTCATTTGGAGCAAGTAAGAACTATAGCTACATTCCAGGTCTCTAAGACTACAAAGATAACACTGGAGAATATCTTATAGTTAAATGTATGCATATGAAAAAGAGACATGAATCTTGAAGAGGTCTTACAGAAACTTAACATTTTAAGATTCTGCTCCCATGTTTCCATTGAAATATTTATTGATGTAATTTTAGATTCATGGAATATTAAAAATGTTTAATACCTTTTGATAACTGGGCATAGTTTTTTCACCTCATTTGCTTAGCCACCTATTTGCTTTTCAGCAGTCCTATCAGGACAACACAGAATATCGGGTTATTAGAACAAAATGTTCTTGCATTGAGGGATTTCTTGAATAAAAGACTAATGTGTGTCTGTTACCTTAATATGTGACATATAAGCATATGTATATATACATATATTCCCCTACTGCTATATATAAACTATTTACATATATGCACATGCCTGTATTTAGACCTCTCTAAATGACCTTTGCCTTCTAATCCTTTCCTCTATTTCCTTTTACTTTCCACTTGTCCCACTATCATACGTGGCCTGTAGTTTGGTTTCAGTAATTCCTCTCAGCTGGATTGCCTTTGTTTAAGCCTCAATAAGCATCCTACACCTTCATTGCTATAGATTTTAGAACACTTCTTGTTCCCTTGTCCTGAGTTTGGGAACACTCCTCACATCTTTCCCTGATCTCCTTCTCTCCTGTGTCCCCCACTCTCCCTGATAGATCCCATTGCTTTAGCTTCCAGATTGTTTATCCTGTCTATCTTATCTAGACAGACATGCAGAGACAATAATAAGTGCACGCACACACAAAGACATAGCAAAAGAAAACAACAACAACAAAATCAGTGACAAAAAGAGAAAAGCCTATAAGTAGTTCCAGGTCTGCTTGTTGACCTTTAGGAATGTTTCTGACTATCAAAAGATACAGTGTCTGGGGTCTCCAAGGCTTGAAGATAAACTAGCAGCCAGAAATCTTTATAGATTTCTTCCCCCGGTGTTGATCATGATTTTTTCTTTAATTTGTGTTGGGTTGGGGCCAGAATAAATCCTGGGGATCTATTAAATTGATTGCATGTAGATTTTCCAGGACAACTGAGCATTCTTTTGACTCATCGGTGTAGTTCCATGCAGCCTAGTTCGATGGGCTCATTCAGTGGTTCATGGTACCCATTGGGTGGTGTTACCAATGTCAGATGGCATGACCATCTGATCCTGGGTTGTAAGGGAGTACCATGAGCTTCTGGGCTTTGATGGTTGATGGAAGCTCCATGTGGGGGTTGAGATATCCATGGCATGAAGACACAGCCCTCACAGTTTGAGAAAGCAGCAACTCAACCTCCCTTTCTACTGACACTCTGGCCCCAACCCAACACAAAATAAAGATTCAAGGAGCTCAGAAAAATCCAAAGAGAATTGATTTCAAAGGATAATCACCACAGCGCATCTCATTGTAGGCAAACATTTAAACAGCAATGTAATGGAAAAAATCAAGATCAACACCGGGGGAAGAAATCTATAAAGGCTATGTGATTAGGATAAGTTCAGGTTTTTCTAGCAAAACAATGCAGGCAAAAGAAAATGGGTTAATATATCCAAATATTTTAAAGAAAAAGTCCTGCCAAACAAGAGTTTTTTATCCAGCTAAAATTCACTGGGATGGAGGTGAGTTTTGTAGGAATCTGAGCCATCTCCTTCCTTGTGACAGGTCTGTTTACACTGCAGGAATCATCTTGAACTAGGGTAAGATTTCCCCCTACCCTATCCTATTACCACCTGTGCTGCCCCCAACCCCATCCTATAAGCAGGAGTCGCTCTGGGAAGTGGCATGTTTTGAAGGCTAAGTTTGATGTTTGATTTTTTTTCACACAGTACGTCTGACTATACAGTGAAGCCCACCTTCCCTTTTCCCTCCACCTTTGTCAAAAGGTGAGGCCCCAGAGATGTAGGGGGGCCGTTCAGAGGTGCCTGACCCTTGTCTGAAGCCAGATCTTCCAATCTTTGAGGGCCATGCAGGCTGAACATGCACTCCTCCTCAGGAAGGTCTGTTTGCGCAGCTGCACGAGTTCCTGGACCTCTGAGGGGGCAGTGCTCCAAACACCTGTCTTTGTGGTGGGCGGGGCATGTCCTGTAGGAAAGTCAGGCTGCTGTAGTGGTGCCCTGACTAGGCTTTTTTTGCGCAGGCACACTGGTGGTCCTGCCAAAGCTGGGAGCCAGAGTCTACGGAGGCACATAGTCTCCTCAGAGAAACTGTCACAGCAGTGGCTGAAGAGAAGGACAGCAGCATGGATCCTCAGGGGGACAGGGAAGGTGAGGACCTTGGAAGTGGCCATGGTGGTGGCAGTGAGGAGGGTTCGGTTGACCTCAGCGCTGAGTGAGGCCCATGAGCAGGGGTGTGACTGAGGCGGAGGTTTTGGCTGAGGGCGAGGGGTCACAAGCCCAGGAGCCCCCGCCACCCCGGTGCCCAGTCAGGAGGGTTCTAGTGACAGAAAACTCTCCAGATTTCAATGGTTTGAGTGGTGCCCTTTTCACCAACCTGGGAGGTCTGCAGGAGTGGAGACAGGAGGAGGGGAGGGGGCGGAGCCGAGACTCAGCAGGTCTCCTGACCCCTTAATGGCCCCCCAGCTCCCTGACCTTTTCTTTCAGCAACACCCTGCAGGCACTTTTCTCCTGTACCGCCCACTGCCCACTGACGCCTGGCTGGAGGGCTTCAGAGGGGTGGTCCAGAAAAAGATCTTGGTGAACCCAGCAACCTGATAATGTCAATGCAAGAGCGGGGTGCCTGCAGGGTGGAGCGGGTTTGGGGTGGTGGTGCGAGTTACCAGAGAGCCCTGACCTGACCCCTGTCTCCTTTGTAGCCACCTGGGTGCTGAAAGCGCTTTCCTGCTCAGGATGGCCGATTCCCTCCTCATCCAGCTCCACCGGGTGCAGCTGATCAGGGCGGAATTTTGGCCTTACTTAGTTTCAATAGAGGCCCTGCTAGGCTGTCTGCTCTTTTCACCCTCTGAGGCTGCAGAAAGGGGATGGGCGTCATAAATGTCTCAGGAGAAGCAAAATCTTCCCTTGTTTCACTGCCGTTGAGCAGTTCTGAGTCCCAGGAATGCTAAGGGCTCTCTCTGACCCAGTGGAACTGTCCCTGTGGGGTTCCTAGACTGTTCATCTTTTTTTTCTCAGGGAGAGGCTGCCGGGTTCACAGCACCCACCTTGCGGTCAGCGGCTCTACTCCTAAGGCACTCTGGCACCCGGGCCCCTTGGGCGGGACTGTTCATCAATTACAGTAAAAGCATCCCCAAAGGGAGCTTCCCTGAGTGCAGCTCGCTGACAGTGAGTCAATGAGGACTCATCTCTACTCTCCAGGGCATGCTGCACCTGGGGCATGCAGGGGTGTTGTCGCCGTCTTCTTCCCTGTCCCCCAGGCTTCTCGGATCACCTTGCCTCTCAGCATATCTGAGCCCCAGCTAGGCCCGCGC